>JAMQGT020014492.1:0-10075 GCA_024447675.2 Pterophyllum scalare
TATGTGAGACATTAATAAATCTATCCAGGTATGAAGCTTAACTTTAATTTTCAGGCAAACTGATTCACTCAGGAACAAATGAAACACTGAAACAAACCAAACACCAGCTGTTAGAGATCATCTGAGTGTTAACTATGTTAACTATGTTTAACTTCCACTCAGAGGCGAATGATGTGCCAGCAGCCTCAATAACCCGGTCAGCTAACAGCTAGCGAGGCGAGCTGCTGTTAGAGCAATATGGAGCACCAAAACTGACATAATTTATAACGGCTCCCAAAAGTTTTCGTTTGGTGCAGCATAAAGTCACGCTCCAACTGATGTTAACCAGCTTTTATTCTCTTCCTTGTCACACAGCAAATCTTCTTTGTCAACAACACCGTGAAAAACGTGTGCGCCTTCTGCCCAAACATTTAGGAGAGCTATTGTCCATATCATCCATTCTTTTCCTTTTCAAGCTTAAATTCACACTAACATATTTTTCTGGGTGTTGTCGGTAGCCTCCGATTGCTTGCATCAATCAATTAGTCACGCGCTTCTGCGTGATCACCTCTTGATGCAATACACAATTCCACCAACAGATGTCAGTAATACAACACAAGACAAATTCAATTTTCGAGATTTACATAGAAAATGACATTAAATATGAACAAATAAACACCTTATCTCTGGGACAGCTACACTTCCACCAAAATTACAAAAGATTTATATTCACCATGAACTGAACAAATTTAAATCTGGTAATTTTCCATAAAATCACAATCAACCTTCATACTAAGTTACAAAGTGAAATTACTTACAATCTTAAAGATCACACATTTATGTTTAAGTTGACCCTTGCAACCTCTTCTGTAACTTACGACTCATTTTCAACTAATACCACTAGTTTCTGAACTGGTCTCAAGAAACAATAGTTGTTTCAAACGTTCACTTTTCTTTCCCAAATCTGTTTGTCCTACTTGGAGCTTAACGTTTCACACTAAACCATCATCATCTTTAGTTGATCAACTACCCTTGCCAATTTCCACTCGTTTCTAGGAACATTGTCCTCCTTTACAATCACTACATCCCCAACTTGCACATTTCTTCTGGGCGTATGCCACTGTTGTCTTAAGCTGATGTTGATTAAGTATTCCTTACGCCATCTGCTCCAGAACTGCTCTGTCAAATATTGCACTTTCCGCCATCTCTTCCTGGTGTACAAATCTTCTTTAATCAATCTACCAGGAGGCGGGAGTGGCACTGACTCTTTCATAGTGAGCGTCAAAGGTTCAGCACTTTTGGGGTCATTGATAGTATTTGTAGTGAGTGGACGATGGTTCACAATTGACATAGCCTTGTAAAAGAAAGTTCTCAAAGAGGTGTCATCCAGTCTTCCTGTGGCTTGTGCTAGGACAGTACTCATGACATTCCTAACTGTCCGGATTTGGCATTCCTAAATACCTCCCCTGTGACTAGCTTCAGGAACGTTCATTCAGAAATCACATTGTTTTCCAGCTAGATAGGTAGAAATTCTCTCCTTATCTAACTTCCGTAGGCCCTTTTCAAACTCGTTCTTGGCTCCAACAAAGTTTGTGCCTTGGTCAGAAAGAATCTGTCTCACTGCACCTCTAACTGCAACGAAGCATCTCAATGCATTTATGAATGCATCAGTGGTGAGATCCTCCAACATCTCAATGTATATAGCTCTAGACCTTAGACATGTCAACAATAGGCCATATCTCTTGCATTCCTTTCAACCTTGCTTTGTATAGAAGGGTCCAAAAATGTCAAGTCCAGTGTAAGAGAAAGGGGGTGAGGGATCTATCCTATCCACTGGCAAATCAGCCATGCGTTATTCCCCAGTTGGGCCACGCACCTTTCTACATGTGACACACACTTTAGTATGCTTGGCTACTACCTTACTGGCACCTATTATCCAACAACCATTGCCCCTGAGTTCATTCAGAGTTTGGCCTTGGCCTTGATGTTGTGCTTTCTTGTGACAGTGGTCAAGGATGAGTTTTGTGACTATACCTTCCTTTGGGAGGATTATTGGATGTCTTAGTTCCAATGATGCCGAGGACTTCCTCAACCATCCTTCAACTCTAAGCAGGTCCTTCACAACTATTGTCATGGTCCTGGGCCGGTGGCCCAGTGTTTTGTGTTCCTTTTTTGTATTTCTTATGTATCTCTGGTCCCTGGTGTTTCCTGTTTTATTTTGATAGTTATCTGGTCCCTGTCTGCCTTGTGTTTAGTGTTGCTTCCCCTTGTCTCTTCGGTGTAATTGGCGTCACCTGTGTTCAAGCCTGTTTCCTCCCAGGTCATCAGTCCTTCGTGTATTTAAGTCCAGTGTTTTCTGTGCCTGCTTGTTGCGTCATTAGTGGTTGTAACCTGCTGTCTTTCCTACGTGTTTCCCTAGTCAAGTCGAGTCTAACCTGATCCAGTGTATTCCCAAGGAGAGTTCCTGTTTGTGTTTTTTGTAGATTTGAGTTAATAAATGTGTGTGTAAATAGCACCTTCCCGGAGTTCTGCATATGGGGTCCTCCTTCCTGCCTGCACAGCAGCTCACCCCTGACAACTATAGGATCAAGTTGGTACATTTTATGAGTTTTTGATAGTTTAGCTGAATTTTGACTAAAACATTTGAGCTCTTCTTTAAAGGCTTCCTTCTGTGCTGCTTGGACGAGTGCAAAGGCAGCCATTTGTCTCTCCTGTACACTAATGAGGTCTGACTTGGCTCTCTTTGCAAGTCTTTTAGTCCTTGCTACAACCTTGAGGGCTGTATTCCAATCAAAAAATCTTGAAAATCTCTCAAGAAAGCTGTCTTGCTCAAGGGCATCTGTTTTAAGGACCTTTACTTCTGGGTCACTGACGAGAAGCTCTGGGGAATGTTGATTTGTTACAATTTTACTTTCCCATAGAAATTGAGGTCTAGTAAACCAGTTTGAGTCTATCAGATCTGCCACCATGAGACCCCTAGATGCGTGATCTGCTGGATTTTGATCCGTTTCCACATGAAACCATCATTTTGGATCAGTAATTTATCTTATTTTCTGCACTCGATTAGCGACGAATACATGAAAGTGGCGAGCCTCATTTTTTATGTACCCAAGCGTCACCTGAGAATCTGTCCAGAAAAACTCCTCATCAAATTTTAGCTCTAACTCTGTTCTGAGGAAGTTACTTACCCCAGCAGAAACAGAGGCTGCTGTGGGCTCAAGGCGTGGGATAGTGACTATTCTTGTGGGAGCCACTCTTGCTTTACCCTTAACTAGCGCACAATGTACATGATCATCAGTAATAATCCTGATATATGAACATTGTCCGTAGCCACTGGTGCTAGCATCAGAGAAATGATGCAGTTCAATTTTTCTGAATTCATCGATTTTCTCAGGAATGAGGCATCTTGGTATCTGAATTTTTTGGAGGTTTTTCCACTCACGGAGCCAAGCCTCCCATTTTGTCTTCAATGTGGGGGGAATAGGTTCGTCCCATCCTACTCCATGTTTGCACATTTCCTGGAGTATTTGTTTTCCAGTTAGAGTGTAGGGTGAAAGAAATCCTAACGGGTCGTACACACTTGATGCTGTTGCCAGAATTCATTGACGTGTGGCTGGCCTTTCTTTGAGGGCTACACTGAATGAGAACATGCCAGCCTCAACATTCCATTTTACTCCCAATACAATTTGCATTGGATTTTCAGAGTAGTTCAAATTGACATCCTTTACATTACTGGCTTGCTCTGTTTCTGGGATAACACTCAAATCCTCCCTTCTGTTGCACACAAATTTGTGCAAGCGCAGTCTCCCCTTAGCACATACCTTTTGAGCTTCTCAGACCAGCTGCTTTGCTTTGTTGACTGAATCAACGCTGGTTAGTCCATCATCCACGTAGAAATTTTTGTGAATGAAGCTGGCTGCCAAAGGGTAGTCCTTCTTATGTTCACTTGCAAGATATTTCATGCCATAGTTAGCACATCCTGGTGACGATGCTGCTCCAAAAATGTGCACTCGCATGCGATATTCCTTGGGCTCACTATCAGTATTCCCATCTTTGCACCACAGGAATCTTAGGAAATCCCGATCTTTCTGGCTGACATGGAAGAAGCAGGTGTGATTGATGGCAGTTCTTTCACTGTGATGCAATTGCAGATCCCCGTTACCTCCATTGAGCTTGTCCAGGGCTTAGTAGATCCCACAATACTCCAGCCTAAATCTGTTTTGATTGTGTAGGGATCACAATTGTTCCCTGGTATGACTTCTCTTGGTTTTAAAGCTCTTGCACAGTCGTAACCAATGAGGATGTAACTAGTGAGGATGTAACCAATGTCCTTCTGAACAATCTTCATGGAGAGGAGAAGGGTGGTTTCGCCTGCACACGTTACATGTTACTCTTTGTCAACAATTTTTGCAAATGTGACCAACTCTAAAGCAAGCAAAGCACATGTTGTTGTCCTTAATGAACTGTTTCTTTTCTTCAAGATGCTTTGCTATAAACTTATCACATTTATAGATGAAATGTTGTTGCTTACAGTAGATGCATTCAATTTGTCTTTTGTTCTGAGTTGAAGAAAGATTGGGTCTGGAATTCTTGTTGCTCTGCCTCGTAGCTGTGGCCTTTACATTTTTAGATACATTCGCTGATGTTGCCAGGACATTGACTTTTTTACGTCTTTGTTCCTTTTCAGGCCTTTCAAATGTATTCTTTAAGGCAAACGGGATTGCATGCTATGCGTGCCTCATCTGCCACAAAGTCTGTAAACTCTACAAAACCTGGATATTCCTTTTCTTCATGCAACATTTTAGTGATATGACGCTTCCAGCGTGTTGTTGCTCAGTCAGGAAGTTTCAGTAATATCTTCTGATTTTCCTCACAATCATCCAAAACCTTGAGACCTTGCACATGTGGCATAGCATTTTTACAGGAAATGAGAAAATCACTGAACTCTCTTAACCTAAGTGACTCCTTTGGCCCAATATTTGGCTAACTGCTTAGTTTTTCCCGAAAGGCTCTTCAAACCACAAATGGGTGGCCATAGCGCTGTTCACTACATCCCAAGCCTGTTTATAGGCTTCTTCATCACTTCTGTAGAATGTTCCTTCTAACACACTAAGTGCTTATGTATTTTTTCAAATAGAACAAATTATGAGCCAAATCTGAGCAACTGGTTTCAATTAGAGCCTTAAAGCATGTACTCCATTCCACAAATTTCAGTGGATCTCCTGTGAATACAAACGGCTCAGGTACTGGAAGTCTAGTCACGGCAAAGGACTCCTTTAATGCTTGAACAAGAGAGAAGTCAGATTCCTTTGACACTGGTTTAATATCACACCGAGGGACTAGAACACCTTGTAAGAGCTGGGTAGGTTTGCCTTGAGAGTGAGGAGGTGCTATGCTCTGGGCTACTTGGATGCGTGGAAGACTGCTTTGCTGTTTGGGAAGCTGACTGACAGACAAAGTACTCTTTACTTCACCATTTCCTATTTCAGTATTTAATTTGGATTCCTCTTCAGCATGTGCATTGTATTCTGCCTCCATGACCTCAAGATCTCTTTGATTTTCCAACATTTTTAATCTCTCTTGTTGAGCTAGTATCTCCTTTCTCTGGGCTGATATTTCCATTTCCCTGCTTATTTCAGCTCATTTAGATGCCAATCATGCAGCTGCCTCTGCCTTTTTTGCCGATACATGACTTCCTTGCTGACTATGACAGTGTTGGCAACTTCTTTCAGCTCTAGATACAGTTGAACCGTAGATTGACCTTGTATCTTCTCTTTGAAGCAAGTGAAGGAGTGACTCTTTCACAGCTGCTGCATCAAACTCCTTGTCAACATCTGCATAACGTCTTTTCAAAAGTGGAATCATTTCAGTAGGAACTGAAATGCAGCTATCCATCTTTCTTCTTATATCTTGAGATTGTGTAGTCAGTACACGTAAAGTCTCATAATCTTGCTGCAAGTCTGACTCACATTTTCCCACTGACTTGATCATTTCAGTTAATTCTACCTTTGAGCATTCTTCTTTGAGTTTTGACCTAGTGAGTTAATTCTCTGCCTTAAAGTTTATATATGTTGATATAAACTTCCTTTCTTTGCTTGTTATCGCCATCTGGTTAAACTCACATCTTTTCTGTTGGTTGTCTTTGACGCTCTGAGCGTCTCACTTCTGTCTCGACTTTAGATGGTGGTTGAGGCAGCCCTGTATTATAGATTTCAAGGTCTGCTTGAATTTCACCAATGCGAATCTCAACTTCTTGTCTTTCTGCTTCCTCCAGTTCAGCTTCTAATTTCCTTTCTAACTGTGCCTTTTCATCTTTTAGAGCTACTAGTATTTGCTCTATGACACGTGTTTCTGATGCACTCTGCTCCATTGCAACAGTGATTTAAACCAACAGCTTCAGAACAATTAAAGAAAACCTAACCAGAGTATGCTGTTTCAAATGTCAACATTAACACACACAGTAACATCCTTCAGTGAATTTACAACAGCTGTAAAACACAATAGTAGCTTTTCCCCCTTTCCCAAAACTCAAAACAGTCTGACCTGATGGGTACTATGATTCAATGCAAACTGCACTGTACCAAATTGTTGGCTTGGTCCCATTTAGTTCACCAGGAGTGGACCACTGTGGTTCAAATGTCCCGATGATGTTGAAACAGGTAAGCTGAAGAACCATGAGCTGCCGTCCTCAAAGCATGGCGTACAAGGCTCCAACTGCTCATTCGATAACAGGTGACGTTTTTCACTATAACGACTCCCAAAAGTTTTCGTTTGGTGCAGCATAAAGCCACGCTTCAACTGATGTTAACCAGCTTTTATTCTCTTCCTTGTCACACAGCAAATCTTCTTTGCCAGCAGCACCGTGAAAAACGTGTGCTCCTTCTGTCCAAACATTTAGGAGAGCTATTGTCCGTATCATCCATTCTTTTCTTTTTCAAGCTTAAATTCACACTAACATATTTTTCTGGGTGTTGTCGGTAGCCTCCGATTGCTTGCATCAATCAATTAGTCACACGCTTCTGCGTGATCACATCTTGATGCAATACACAATTCCACCAACAGATGTCAGTAATACAACACAAGACAAATTCAATTTTCGAGATTTACAAAGAAAATGACATTAAATATGAACAAATAAACATCTTCTCTCTGCGACAGCTACATAATTTTAAAAAAAGCAGAAATTATATATATATATATATAATATATATATATATTATATATATATATATATATATAATAGTGTGTGTATATTATTTCTGCTTTTCTTTTCTTTTCTGAGCGCAATGGACAGCTATGAAAACGGCGCAGCACTTCTTGCAATTAAATGATATCTTGATAAAACAAGCTGATATTTTTCATTTTTTGTCACAGAAGCAGTCATTCTTCAATTTTTTTGGCCGCTATCCTCGGCCATTTTTGTGTTTGAGTTTTGATGCGAATGAATCATGGGATATGGTAGACCACGAAGGATACACCGGACCCATGAAGAAAATTATATAAGAATGTCTTTTTTTCTTAGTTACTGCTTGTTTGTGCATGTTCGTTTATCGAAACAGGAATGAGACAAAAACACATGGGAAAATTATTACATTTATATTAAATTTGTAGAACTGGGCAGAGGCATGGAGCATTCAAACCTGTCTTTTCTCAGTTACAGCTTTCATAGTCAGCTTATCAGTTTCGATTACATCATATACAAAACAAGACGTGCAAAAAAACAGTTGGATCTTCTGGATGACCTTGGAGTCTCTCTTTATCGTTTGTTTAGTCTTTTCTCTGGGATCTGTAGAGACAGAAATGAGCTGAAAGAGAACAGTCTGTCCTTCTCATATGAGTTGATCACTTATGTTTATGTTATATTCTAAGACATACTGTCTCAGAGGATTAAATCTACACATATATGATGATTATATCTCTTCACCCATCATAGACATATATACGTAGACACAAAGCTGAAATTGGTTTCCGATTCCAGTTTCCGACTCAGGAAATGGCTAAAGGGCCATTCCACTTAATTTTTCACTACATTAAGCATCTTTATTCTGCCCTAGTTAAAAAAGCAGGAGCTGGAGCAGTTCTAGTGTGATTCAAATGGGGAAAAAAAGGGCTGAAATGGCTCTTTATTGAAGTTTGACAAATCAGATAAAGGTTTCACAAATCACAAAGTTGGTTTTAAGTATTCTGCTATTAGTGCATAATAATCTAGTTCAGGTTTGAAGTGTGTAGGTGTTGGATTTTTTTTAACTAGATCAGATAAAAGATGCTGAAGGTAGCGAAAAATTAAGTGGAATGGCTTTTAGCCATTTCCCAAATCTGAAGCTGGAATCGGAAACCAACTTCAGCTTCGTTACCTAGACTCTGCATTGAGCGCTGACTCATATGGTAATGATGCTGCACTCTGGTGCTGAATGGAGTTTTTCACACAGTTACAGTCAAAACGGGATCACATGGGATTACTTTTCACAGGTAAGACTTGAGGAATTGTTTTTGATTGTATTTGGCCATTCTAACATTTTGAAAACAAAATTATTTTTTTGTGCCTAGCAGTTTCCCAGTGTATGTTAGTGCATATTTGAATGTGTGCATTACCTTAAATAACGCTTTAAGAAAGGTGCTTTATGAAGTTCAGTCAATTCACTTGTATGTCGCAGCTTTGCCTTCTCCAATATGGCAGACACACAGTTACGTAACATAAGTGGGCCAACCCAGTCAACGAGGCATCTACGTGTATATGTCTATGCATTCGTCAACCGCGTTTGGAGGAGCCTTCGAAGGATGCAGCCCCTGAATTTGGACACAGCTAATGAATTGTTGCTAGATTTAGCGGCTTTTCAGACCCTGTTGATGACTTTTTCCCCCAAAAAGCTACTACCAATAAATTTAACGACTTCTTCTGGTGAGATCGGAGAGTTTTGGAAGCCTGAAATCCTCCGCTGTGGTTTTGTGTACATACAGCCTTCGTACTGCGTCTGTTCTATCATGCTTTGGCATTGCCCGGACCCCCAAAAGTTCCCGGCTGCAGAAGTTGGTTTGTACCCACTTGTGTAGTCTGTGTGATATGTTGCTATACATCGTATACCCACAAGAAAAGCTTGTGAATTTCCGTAAAACCACTTAAAGCTAGTTATGAGAGTGTGAAACCAAAGCTTCGATACGTGCTTTGAACCCTGGACTTACAGCTCCAGAGAACCCCTGCTTCGAAGCTTGCTTCAGGATGAAAAAATCATGTGACATATGACATCCAAAGCAGCAACTGCTTTGTTCTCGGACTGAATCACCTGACTGATTCAGGTAAATCGCTGGTTACGAGTGAAGGAGCAAGAGCGAGACGGTCAGCCAGGTTCATACTGGCACAGTTTTTGTGTTGCTGTGGCCAACAGTTACTGCTGAGCTATGAATTAAAGACAACCTTTGCTGGCTCGTCCTTTCATCGCGATGACGGACGCTGTCGTATCATGATTAACATAAAAGCGGTAGTTACACAAACACACCCAGTTATTGTCATGTTTTCAGCTGAGTCTCGCCAACCGCGCTTGAAAAAAAATTCCGCATCTACATCAGTATATGCGGTTCAAAGTGCCTTTAGGTGCACCTTGTAAATTTAGCTATCTATACTTTAACAGACTTAAATAATAAGTCTCACCTCTAGTGGGGAAGGAGCCTTAGCTAGTGCGTGAGGTTGAGCGATACAGCTTGAGAGAGGCTGGACTCTGTTCCAGTCTGGAGTTGCCCTCGATGTGAGGCAGCAAGCTGGAGTGGGTATCCTCGTGTCCCCCTGGCTTGCTGCCTGCACATCGGAGTTTTCACCGGTGGACGAGAGGGTTTCCCTGTGCCTTCAGGCGGGAACGGGTCCTGACTGTTGTTTACGCTTATGCGCCATATGACAGTTCAGAGTACCCACCCTTTTTGGAGTCGCTGGGTGGGGTGCTTGAGAGTGCTCCATTCGGTGACTCCATCATCTTGCTGGGAGACGTCAATGCTCATGTGGGCAATGACAGTGAGACCTGGAGGGGCGTGACTGGAAGGAACGGCCTGCCTGATCTGAACCCAATTGGTGTTTTGTTATTGGACTGCTGTGCAAACCGCAGTTTGT
>JAMQGT020014493.1:0-16247 GCA_024447675.2 Pterophyllum scalare
TAAAAGAAACGTTTGAAATATATCAGTCTGTGTGTAATGAATGAATATAATATACAAGTTTCACTTTTTGAATGGAATTACTGAAATAAATCATATTTTTCATGATATTCTAATTTTATGACTAGCACCTATATATAAACAGCTGATTTGGCTGCTCTGAGACACATACCTGTAGGATTGGAGAATATCAATGATGCCAATGTAAATAAGCAACCTCTCTCCTTTGCTGTTGCGAGCAGGAATACCACCCATGCTGCAAAATCAGAAATACAACACACTTCTTCACTCACTGTCATTTCACAGCCACAAATTTCTTACCAAACAAATACATGTCAAACACGGGTGTGCATGTGGTTGCACTCACTGATCTTCTGAATCCAGAGCTCCCTTCCCACGAGCCTCCCCCTGGATGGACTCCATGGCTGTACAATATAGACTTTTCTGTGCTTGTGGTCGGCGCTGATCTGGGGTCACTGCGCCTTCGGACCCCGTATTGTCGACCGAACCGCCTCCACCACGTTCCTTCTCTCGACTGGCCTGGTCCATATTGTGGATGCCCATCAACAGACTGTAATCCATGATCTTGAAACTCTGCAGGAGCTGCATCAAACATTAAAGTGCAATGAAAATCAGATGGCATCAATTAGAAAAATCAATCATAACATCAACATTCAGACACACTGTTTCAAAGTGTCAAAGACTTTGGCAATACACACACACACACAGGAAAATAAAACCTGATACAAGTGTTCATTAATGAATGTAACATGACGTATTTTAAAGCACTGCTACGGTTTCCTTACAATACAACAACAGGATTTGAAACTACAATAAATCGGGTGTAAATGTTACACTGCATTGGCTCAGGGACACTGATTCAAAGCAACAATAGTTTAGAACAAAAATAATCCTTTAATTGAACGCTGATTTTGATTCAGTCTTTCACTGAAAATAAAGCTTGAACCTAAAGTTGAAATACACCCTGAAGTAGCATCTACACAGGAAGCGATTAAAGTTAATTAATGATCTTTAGTATTATTAGATAAATTCTTTATTTTTAGTGCTCTACCTAATTTGTCCTGCATGTAACTGGTTATATTTAATTATCCAGGCTCTGTTACTGAGAGTAGCTAAGTCAGGAAAAGATAACCTGATTTCCAAAAGAAGTTCAATCAGGATGACAAATGTCTTTAATATTTTAATATTTACACCAACTTTAGTTGATTGCCAAGTTTAACAAATTCAAAATGTCAGGGAAAAAAAAGGGGGAAACATTCTTGGGTCATCTTCCATAAAAAGTTCTTCTGAAATTAGATATTTGATGATGTGAGGACTGTTGGAGCCACGCTAAAAACCTTCCTCTGCCTTCTTGAAGCAGTCACTTGCCAGTGGCCACAAAGGAAGCATAAAGAATACAGGGTTTTTCCTGGCTCAAAATGAGGTTTTGGCAGGTGACTACATACATACAGTGACTATATGTGGATCAGTCATTCTTAAGTCAAATACAACTTGCATTATTCTGTAATTTTTGGTAAATTGATAAAATAAATGAAATTAACTTAAGTAAACTAGGAACTAAAACACCAAAGATGTTAAAAATTATAGTCTTAAAGATTTTTTGGAATATTTTGGGTGGAAGGCCAAAACCTCTGGTGGCTGAAAAGCCTGGAACAACTAGCTAATGGAAAAGGATTAAGTCAATAAATGACGTGCAGCTGCTCTAAGTCTGACAAAAAGCAAAAATTATACAGATCATATGGGTATTCTGTGCAAACTGCAATGATAAATGCCACCAGTCTACTCTCACAATTTCAAATGGTACCATCCATGCAAGTAGTAGCTTGAGTCATCTTTTTAACACTAGACGCTTGTCTGCTGATGATCCTACAACTGTGGTGAAGCCCAGCAGCAAACAGCCCCCAACACTGACCATCAACAATGACTAATCGACTTTGGAGAAACCGGAAATGATGAAAGTCTCTGTAAAAACTTGAATTCAACAGAGTACCAGTGTGTTACATACAAGGAGGTTTTCACATGTGCTGTGCAATCTGTCAAACCATCTGCAGACTACCTACAATGTAAGGGCTTTTATTATATGAGAAAAACTTTGACTCAATAGTCTTTGATATTTCTCTGCATTTTTGCTGCTTTTTTTTTTTGGTGTTTTGGTAAGGGTATAAAAATAATGTATTACATTGGTGTACTATTTCAGCTTGCTAAGGCATTTTCCATATACTTTAGTGCTCACTATTTGAATAACAATCTATAAAAAACATGCATCTCTGTGTGACTCACCAGGCAGTCCCTCTGTATAGTCTTGCACAGAGCATTGTAATTGTCCGCTTCCAGCAGCAGGCCATCAGGCATGTCCTGGATAAAGTCCAAGTCTTTGTAAATGGGGACAGCCTTTTCTCTCTCCTTAGGGGACAGCTCGTCTCTTATACGTGGAGCCTTTCAGGTCATATTTGAGGTGCATGGGGATGATTCGCGGCAGAAGATTGTTCATCACAACAATACGGATATTCTTACCCCCTGCCTGAACGCAATACAATCCATAAAACTTGGGAAGGAGGGTGCGCTTGTTTTGGTTTATATTCTGAAAGGGAGAGGGAACATAGAAAAGAAATTAGGCACTTAAATTAGAAAGGAATTTTTAGAGTTCCCACTCAGTTAAACCACCTCTTCTTGTGATAATTATTGTAGTAATATGCACTAATGAAAACACTTCTACTTCCCACTCTATCCACACTCACCATGAAGTATCCAGGCAGCAGTTTCTGGAGAAATTCTGCCTCTTTGTGTTGGACAGTCTTGATGATAAACTCATCATCACTGGAGACATAGAAGAGGGATCCGCTGGCTCCGGGGTTTGATAACTCGATCAGTGGCTCGTTGCACAGAGAATACTTTGAGAGAAACCCGCATCAATATCAATCAAAAAACAGTGTTTGTGGGGGTTTTTTTTTTAGGTAAGATGTATGGGTCACTGACTCCACAGTTATTTCATTGATTGATTTGAACTACAGAGACACTATTATCAGCGTTCCCAATGCTGACAGTTAAAAAACAGATAGAGAGTCAGGAGGAAAAAAAAGAAAGAGCTAAAAAGCACTTGGACTAAAGCTTCTCATTCTGTCTGAGATGGCACAGCTCCATGCCCACAGTGTCAACAAATGTGGTGATGATGCAGACAAAAGCATCATCATCATCATCATCAAAAACTACAAATTAGAAAATGCAAAAGCCTTCAGCCATCGTTCATTATTTCTCCAAAAGGGGATTTTGTTTGCTAAGACCACTGAATATACACAGAATGTACACATTCAAACATTTATGAAGTCGAGAAGGGCAGCTGTTGTGAACATGGCAGTAAAAGCCTGGGGTAAATACTGACCAAGTAGTCATCTGGCCGAATGCCAAACAGTTCCCTGAAGTAGCGAAAGGCGATAGGAGCGTAGGTCTTAAAGCGGAAGTCACTGTAGTGATGAGCAGGGGTCAGGTTACTGCCTTCACTGGAAAGAGTGAGACGCAGATAAACTATTAAACTATGCAAAAATGGAAAATAATAATTCAATTTGTGCATTCAAATACAACTTGTATTACAGACCTTGGAAAAGAAGATGCTTTCAACAACCACAAAGTCCTGCATGAGAACATCCCTCTCCGCCTTTTGGCTTAAGCTGCCAACTGTGTGAGCAATGCCCAATTGGATTGCCCCCTTTAGGGCAGATGACGTAGTCTAGAGAGGTCAGCGAGGAAGAGAGAGTAAGCACTGGAACAACCGGATTTTACCCCTGTGACTTCTGGTGTTACACTCACTATTCTTGGGTTTCCAGCAAGAGGAACTTCCAAACTAATTTTAGAATATAAACATCAAACACAAGGGCCAACATACTGAACTGTTTCCACCTTGTAAAGCTCCGGCTCTGCTGTGAGCATCAATAAGTCACTGCCGTCCCTGACCCTGACCCCTGCCTTTACCTTTTTGTAAGTGGTTTCTCCTGTGGTAGTCTCAACGCCCCGATGTCCAATGGTCTTCTTCATACTCATGCCTGAAGAGCCGGGCATCTGAGCAGTGATGCAGAAAACAGTCAAAGAAAAATCAAATATGGTTTGATGCGTGCTTATGCTGTAAAAACAGAAAACAAAGAGCTAGCTGTTGAGTATTCAAGCTTTAGGACAGACTGAATAAACAACCTCACATGACAGCCTTGACCAAGCAATCTTCTGGGCTGACAAGTTACTGAACTCCCAAAGGAAGGTCAAATTGTAAGGCAGGAAACTAATTAAATAGCAATCAGCCTGATGTTACTATTCCTGACCAAAACCTTTATCGTTACATCTATACTTCCTCTCTTTATTGATATTGCAGCTGTAAATATTAATATTTATATATTTAGCTTTCATAGCTGTAACAGCATTATTTTCAAATTAAAATACTACTGTTTTTATTTTTAGAGTTTTGAGGAACAAGAATGTGGCTCTATAAAAATATAAAAAGACTGGCTTGTGGGCTTTTTTAGGCATCTGTTATTAACTGTGTTACAAGAGCTACTCTCTTATGTACATGACAAACTTTTGGTGACTGATGCCTCAAGCTGCAAATGCATGGATGAATGCAGACTCCAACCCTGTAAGCTTGCTTTGCTGTCCTTTCTTCTTTAGAGCTGAGAGCAGTAGCATTTACATTATTTGGTGTTGGACATAATGTAGCTGTATTCTAAGGCAATTCCACCCATCCTTACCTCTGCGGGGGCCATTTTTTCGAATGCTGCTGGTCCCTAAAAAGAAAAAGGGAAAGAAAAAGAAAAACAAAGTTCAACTGATATTTACAATAAGAGGAAGATTATAGCTCGAGAACAATCTGCACTGCTAGTTCCTTTGTTTAGACACTGAAACCCAACCCATGCAGTCACTGCAAAGTCAATGCTTGAAATAAATTTAAAGGGTTTGAGTTGGAAAGGAAAAATTTGTTAGGGACTGTTTATGAATCCCTGTGCTGGTTAATTAGCCAGGCTATTTCCAGCACTGGCTGATGACTATAAGACCGATGATGAGCCCAGACCTAAATGTGGCCACAGTTACTAACTGCTGCACCCAGTACACCAGCTCTACGTGAACTGGAACTGCTTCTCCCATGAGCTAGCTGCTCCACATTCATCTGTTCCCTGAGGACGTGTGTCAACATCACCACCTCCTTTCAAAAAACGGTGCAATTTCTAGCTGTTGCTGTCCCAGCCTACTTTAAGCCTCAGAGTAACTTTGCTTTTACCATTTAGTTCAATTCCAGCATGCTCACTAATGTTTAAAAGTTTCTTAAAGGCAACCTATTGTAATTTCTTTATTTTCAATCACACATGTTACATGAGTCAGTGCATATAATCAGGCCAGCGTATGGAAAAGCAATCCCAGTGAATCAAAAATTCCGTCTGCTCTAAACACTCGAGTCTCTATAATGTTAATGAGAGCAGATATACATCCCTAATATAGTCTTCCCAGGAATATACAGCTCTGGCTGTGAGCACAGCAACCTCACCTAGCTGATGTTCAAACCTTCGATTTGTGAGAGACAGTCAATCAGAAGAAAGGTGGTTTAAATTGATCCTTAAATTCTTTGCTTCAGACAGAGGCTGAATTGAAGGGCTGCACCAAGGCCCAGTATAAGATAAATTAGATTATTTTGAGAAGCGAATCATGCAAAGCTACTCGTGTAGCGTCCAAGAACAAAATATGAAGCAGGAAATGAGCATAGCACGGCCCTTTAAGTTAGCCTATTTAGCAAACTCTGTTATCTGAGTAGAGATGCATCAGTCTGATCTATGGGGCTGATATTCAGTTCAGTTCTGTGTTTTTTAGGGCTTACTTCATCACATGATGCGCTAATACAGAATGAAAATGAAGGAAGCTAAAAGCAAAGGGTCCAAACTTTACAGGGATTTCATGCCTGCAACACCAACAGCCTCTGTTTACGTGTCTGCAAAAGTTGCAACTAGGGTTGCAACAGTATGAGATTTTCACGGAATGATAATCGTCTCAGAAAATATCGCGGTTTCATGGTTGTTGCGGTATCACCGTATTTCACATATATTCTTATAAGTTACTCTGACCCTTAAAGAAATAAAAGTTTTTTGTTTAACAAATTATTTTATTGTACTTGGAACCATTTTTAATGACAGTTTTGTTTAAAATGTCTATACACTATACACCTCCTGATTTTACACATATACACATACACACACATACATATATACACACATACATATATACATATATATATACACACACACACACACACACACATATGTACTCTTAGAATTAAACATCCTGCATTTAAAATGTTCAGTAAAATTATGTATCACCATAAAAACATATTTAATATCTGAGAAACTGAGCCTGGGTCAGTGTCTGATCAACTACTGTTGACTGCCTTATAACACGTTGCGCTGCTAAGTTAGTGGGAAATAACCAGATACTGCAGACAGGGGGGATTATTTCTGACATGATCCTCATAATACAGATTTCACTCTTAAGGCTTTCATGCTGAGCCTGATTTTAAGGGATGAAAAACAGACACGCCAAAGTTTTAAAATGAACGCACTTAAATTTGCCGTCTTTCACATTAAGTCCAGAAAGGCCCTTAACACTGACATGCGCGTCCAGCACAGCACGCGCTTCACGGCCTCGGGCACTGGCGTGTCTATAGTTCGGATGACTCAGCACTTCTGCTGGTGGTTAGCGTGTGGACTGAGCATGAGGAAATTAAGTATTCCCTCCTTTAGCTGCCACTTTTCTTCCAAACTATTTGCAAAAAGGATACCCATCCTCACATACGTTTGGTGATATCTGAAGTAGTCCCACACTGCTGATTTTAGTTCAGCTTTTTTTTTAGGAGGATGAAGACTGGTTAAATCTGTCGCCACTTTCACCGCTGTGTGCCTGAGAGCGGCGCCACTGACTTCAGTGTAACACTTGTTGGGAAGCTTTTACTTCACTTGTCTCCTGCCAGACTATAGACTTGTATGCATGTGAGGCCTATTCTCTGATGTTTCCTTTCACATAAAAAAATTATTTCTAGTCTCTTCCTCACAGTGAGGACTATATCTTATTCAGTTATTACTGGTACAAGGATCAGTACTTCAGTATTGGCATATACCTAATGTCAAGTTATCATCTGTCATATTAAGGATTGTAAAAAGTCAGATCAGGGCATCCCTGATGTTCTGCACACATGTATAAAGTTGCTGGCACCAAGCAAAGACCTCTGGATTACTGTTTTGAATTGATAATCAAACATAAATCATTAAATCACAATACACAGTTGTTGGGTAAGAACAACACAACTGCAATAAAATAAATACAGATTTCTTGTGTCCTGTCCTTACATAAACTTGGTGTATACACTTACTACATCGCCCACTCTGCAATCACCTCTAGCCTGTAACCAATGGCAACATCTCCTCCAATACTGCAGTACCATAGGTCAATATATATATACAAAAAAAGGCATAGGGCTAAAGGATTCTACACCTGTAGTAGCAACTGTGAGTGTGAAAATTTATCTTTCTACACTCATCAAATTCAACCCTGGTGATGCACAGAAAGTGGACATTTTCAACCAAAGAAATGCAAGAGTATGTGTAATTACGCAGACTCACTGAATGCCATGCATCTCTTCTCAGTTAGTAGGGACACACTGCAAACTGCTGGGAAACAATGAGCATCATTCTGCCCACATTCCCCCTCATTATGTAAAATAACACACTATATCACCAGTACTCATGCAGTCTCTGCTTGCACACAGAGGAACACTCACGCACAGCACACCCATGCAAGTACCTCGCTGCAACGCTCTCCTCCAGAACTGAGTCCTGATATCTGCGGAGCAGGACAAAGTCAGCCTAGCTGGCGTAACCTAGTACACGAGCAACACTGAACTCATTTAAAACAGGAGTGCAGAGAAGTACGGCAAACAGTGCCTAAGTAGGTAAACCATCTGTTCCTCTCTGTGTACCAAACAAGCCCCTGCCAGCCTTGTTTACGGTGGAGCCTGCACAAGGCAATACCATGGGTCATGCACACTCTCTTAAGATCATTTCTGGAGAGTCCATAAATATACTGGTTCTTCACCCGATTCGGACACAACGCTGATAAAGGCTATTACAGAAACCACAGTGAGTTACTGTCACTCAAGTGCCTGTGAGTGTGAATGCTGTATCTAGTGTTTGTACTGTCCAGGATCTCAGCCATTTGGGAGCCACGGGAGTGCTTTAAAGAGAAACTATTTTTATTCACTGATTCAGACTGGGTGGTTATCAGAAGAAGAGCAACTATATACACAGGGAAGCTAATAAGTGATGCACAACTAACTGGATGAGAGAGACATCTTCCCCATCACCTGCCTTATCTCAGAAAATAAGAAGCCTCTGAAAGCACTTCATCGATCTGTATCTGTGTGACCACTGAAACCAGTTCATGAGCAGTGCACAAACCTGATATCAGTGATCATAAACAGGTTGTTTTCATTGGTCAGATAAGCATGACAAACCTGTGTTTAAAAAATGCAGAAAATCAATGAAATAATAGACCACCTAGACTGGGAATATTTGTGCAATAACAGTTGAGAGGTGGTTAGAGAAGCCCTTCTCTCTTTCTTTCTTCATCACCAAACACTCAGAGGAAGAGGAAAAAGGATGTAAGAGGCGAGGACGAAAATGAACACATAAGCTACCGTTAACTTCCACGGATACTGTTTTTTTTTTTAAATATAGCATTAGTAGTGCATACGTCCAATTCACTTGCCAAACAGCAGCGATCTTTATTAATTAAACCTCATACCTCATCCGGCGCTCACCTGCTTCGTTAGCGCGTTAACAGGACACCGGCTTGATAACAAATCAGTTTGGTCAACGTGGTCTCGGGAATTACTTTATTGCGTGTTATGAAATTCGATAGATTGTTCCGCATATTTATAGGTGGCTTGCATACAAAAACCTTCTGTATTTAAACAGGACACAACCAGCGCTTATTAAACAGGCAATTAGACAGGTTAAACACAGATTGGTTCATTTGTTTGGTGGAATACCTCGATGCTAATTAGCTAACGGCTAACCAGGACCCAATTCCAGCCACAGCTCCATCATTGCATCATTTTCAATGATATAAAATGCCACAAATATCGCTTCTTATGCTCGTTTTAAGAAGAGAAAGGAATGAGATTCGTGAGCCAGATACCTGTCGGGGCTGTTGATCCCATGTCTGTTCCAGCAGTCGCCATTACGGTCTGTTAACATCACAGACGGCGCCGACAGTTAAATTCTGATGCTCGTGTGGCAGCACCAGAAGCACCACAGTGCCCCGTGTGGACGTGGCACGGTTTCAATTTGCTGTAGTGCGACATAAAGTATTATTATTAATTCTCTCTTAGTATATATATATATATATATATATATATATATATATATATATATATATATATATATATATATATATATATGTGAATTAAAAGAGCAAGAGGTCAATATTGTAGATTTGTATGTATTTATACTATGTTAAATGTGAAAACAACAGTAAAAGCAATATAGTCGGTGCTAATGAAACATACAATTTGGGAAGATTTCAGTATTTTTATGTCCATTTTATGTACAGGACTGTGCAAAAGTCTTGAGCCGTCTCTTTGTGTCTTTGTATTTTGCTCCCAAGGAGCCACAATTTCTTCTAATTTTTTTAAAGTGGTTCTCCAGGCTTTTTGAAGGTCTTTCAGAGTTTTTCTTTGGACATTAGCTGTTTTTTCACTCATTTTCAATTCAGTTTAATTCAGTTCAGTTTTATTTATATAGCACCAAATCACAACAGTTGCCTCAAGGCACTTTACATTGTAAGGTAAAGTCCATACAATAATTACAGAGAAAAACCCAACAATCAAAACAGCCCCCTATGAGCAAGCACTTGGTGGCAGTGGGAAGGAAAAATTCCCTTTTAACAGGAAGAACCTCTGGCAGAACCAGGCTCAGGGAGGGGCAGTCATCTGCTGCAACCAGTTGGGGGTGCGGGGAGGGAGACACAACAAAAGACATGCTGTGGAAGAGAAACAAAGATCAATAATAATTAATGATTAAATGCAGAATGGTGCATAAACAGAGTTAAAAGAGGTGATTGAAAAAGAAATACTCCCCAGCAGCCTAAGCCTATTGCAGCTTAACTAAGGGATGGTTCAGGGTAACCTGATCCAGCACTAATCTATACAATCCCTGTACCGGATCATTTTGACAAGAATATTTTTTGGTTGTTTTTTCTTTTTTGGAAAAGTAACTGACCTAGTTATTCAAGGATGAAAAAGACACCTAACTCAAGAGATTAACCTGTGTTGTGTCCACACATAACAGACAACTTGGCAAATAAGGTATTAAAGTGTATCTGTAGGAACTTTGTTGCCAGCAGCCTGTCCAAAAACAAATATATGAAAAAACAATTTCACAGAGATAAAATAGTATTTTTGCACCAACAAGGTAATTCCTAAAAAGCTATTAGCTGAAAACTTGACATATTTTGGCATTGTGTGCAATCTGTCCTTAAAAAACCTGAGGAAACTAGACAAGTGGAGGACAAAGGAAGCAGTGTTAGGCCTAAAATCTATTTACAACAAATGATCTGAGAGTCATGCTCTTAAGAAGTAGGGAAACAATCCAGCAAGGACATGACACAGGACCTGAGAGGTGCATATGGACCTTCAGTTGATTCATCTACTGCTCATAAATGGTCTCAGTGGAAGGGTGTCTGTCAAAAAGCCATTCTTAAGGAAGGTAAATAGGAAGAAATGGCTGAGGTATGCCAAATCACACAAAAACTGGCCTAAAAATCAGTGGCAATAGGTCTGATGGCGGGATGAATAAAAATTTTAATGTTGTTTCAAAAATTGGATGTGGTCAGGAGAGAGGTACAGCAATGAGTGTCTACAGCCTTCTTTGAAACACTTCAGAGACTCTGTCATGGTTTGTGGCTGCACTTCAATCAGTGGTGTTGGGGATGTTGTCAAAATTGATTGAATTATGAACTCAGAAAAATACCCTCAGATTTTGATCCCTCATGCAATAAAATTCATAAAGCATCTGATTGGCAACATCTTCATTTTTCAGTATAACAATTATCCTAAACACACTGCCAGTGCATTAAAAGCATACCTGGATAGAAAAGAGAAGAGATTTCTGGCAGAACCAGCTCACACCCCAGTTTCACATGCCCTGCCTGGGGTGGGGATTGGATAGTGGTTCGGGGTTTGGTTGGCTGCTTCCCCAGGATGCCGCTGGCTTGGTGCTGGTATCTTCTGCGCTCCTGGTGGGCCGTGGATGGCCTGGGTCCCCTGGGTCTATCCCTGCTTGCCTCTGGATCTGAATGGGGGTGGTTGCGGCTTTTTGCCCTCATTATTGAGTACGTTCCATGACAGAGGAACACACATATAACTAAAATTACAACAAGTCTGTGTGTGTGTGTGTGTGTGTGTGTGTGTGTGTGTGTGTGTGTGTATATATGCATGTATTCATAGGTGTGTATGTATGTGCCCCTATCTATTTTTTTCTTTTCTCTATTCCCCCCTCCCCCCTTTTCCTTTTTTTTTTTTTCTTTTTACTTCTTTCTTTCCTCTTCTTCCTGCCTGTCAGGTCTGGCAAGAATAAATGAAATAAAATATAAACATTAACAAGAATAGCCTATAGAAACTTATAGAGCTCGTCTTGTAAAAGCAAATATGTTTGGCAGCAGCAACGCAATTGGACCATCATTCTGATTGCAAAAACTGCCGGACATGACAGGCCCAAAAAAAAAAAGAAAAGAAAAAAGAACCAGCTCATAAGCAGCTACAACAAGGAGTGCATCAAGAGTGAAAAGAAGGGAGTGGAGAGGAAATGATCAGTGGCCAGCAGCCTGGGCCTGTAGCAGCAGAACTACTGGTTCAGAGTCACCTGATCCAGCTCTGTGTATCAAAAAGGACAGTTTAAAGCCTAATCTGAAAAGCAGAGAGGAAAAGAGGTAGCTGAAGACTGTGTCTCCTATCTTGGAAACTGAAGTGTTCTATTGTGATAATATGATACTATGAGGTCTATAAGATAGCTCTGATCATTCGGGCATTTGTGTGCGAGAAGAAGGATTTTAAATGTAATTATAGATTTTACCGGGAGCCAATGATAAGAAACTATGAGAGATATATGAACTCCTTGGTCAGCTGGGGCCTCCCTGTGCTTGCATGAGTTTCCTCTGGGTGATCTATTTCCTCCCATATTCACATTAGGGTAACTGGTGATTCTAAATTGGCCATAGGCATTAATGTGAGCGTGAATGGTTATCTGTCTGTTAATCCTGTGATGGGCTGGCAACCTGTCCAGAGTGTACCCTTCCCCTCACCCTATGACAGCTGGGATAGTCCACTTGCTCTTTTATAGGGAACGATCTTCGCAATTCAAATCACAGTGACCACCATTATCCTCTGAAAAAAATTTGATCCTGATGCGAGTGGTCTATTCTAGACTTGTAGAATCAACAAAGCTCTTCATTTGTGGGGATATGGGGGCAATCTTTCGGCCTTTAGTTAGCAGGAACCTTAGGCCCCTGCAGCCTTTCAGCACATGGGTCAACCATGGTGGCCCAGTAAATTACTATCACAGGCAACGTTGGTTTTGAAGAATATTCACTTGACAAGGAAAAGGTTGCTGGTTCGATTCCAGCCAGAGACACAAATCTCCTTTGGGGTTGAGTTAAAAAGGGCATCTTGGCACGAAAGTAGCTATTTGTAACATCTGTACACCTTTGCAGTATGTACTTATAAAAAGCTGAAAATAAATTCAGTCTATTTTTTTATTTTTGTTGTTTTTTTGGTGGAAACTGCATAAAAATCCCTGGTGGTTTAACATCAAATTTAAAAAACATTAAACAGAGTTTTCTGTGCTGTTGAATTTGTATCTCAATATCACATCAAATCAAATCCTACCTTCATGTGATAGTTTGACATCTGCTAGATGTGTTTTTTTTTCCAACTGAAAGAGACTCTGTTAACAGCAGCTGTCATGCTTTCATCAGCTTGCATTTAAAATGTTAACACACTGTAGCAGCACGGGCTTGGATAAAAGGGATCACACAGCAAACCACACAAAATGAAAATTAAAAAATGTTTTTTTTATTGTCGCTTTTTCAAATATCTTGACCAAAAAAAAAAAAAAAAAACCATTAAAAAAAGAAGTGATCTTGAATTTCCAAAAGAATCAGGAAAATGAATTTATAATCAAAAATGCAAAGAGCAGCCTAGAGAAAAATAGTGGTACAGTGTCACAGACAATAGTCTGCTTTAACCATGCATGTAACAGTATACTTGTTTAAGTATGCAGTATAAATGGTAGAAATGCTCATTTGATCTCAGAATACTGGCAGTAGTTGAAGCTAGAAATCGGTCAACATTTTACATTTCTTTTGTCTCACAAACATTTATGTGTTGCATAAATTGCTTCTGTTCAGTGACTGAATGCCACATCCGCTGCTATCTTACCACTGGACGGCCCAGCGCCAGTGGGGTCAGCCGCAAAAGGTGACATAGGTTTAGGAGATAAGACACCTCTTCCTCTTCTTCTGGCTTAAGAAGTTGGCGGCTTTGGTGAGGGCGTCCATGAGAATTTTAGAGATGCACTCTGGAGTCTCTTGTGAGGGCAGTTTGCAGCAGCGGCGGACAGTAGTGGGAGTAGCCTTCCTTGATACACACAGTTTCTGTGACATTTCCTGAAGCTAATTTCATGGAGAGATTAAGGCAAAAAAAAAAAAAAAAAAAAAGCAGTCAGAAATCAGAATTCTGTGTTAATAATTTGCATGTTGCTGGACCAAACTTTGCCTTCTAATTTATCTTATTTTTGCAGACTCCTTTCCCTTTTGACAGCTTTTAATGGAACCTTACCAGTCGTGTAAAGCAAGCGGTCTTCTCTTGTTCAGGCAGGGGGCAGCATTGTGTCACAAAGCCCTTCAGGGGGAACCCAACAGGGAATCTAAAAAGACAGTCACAGTGATGCAGAGGAACCTCACGTTAAATTTCACAAAGCTTCTTTTAGTTTCATGACAGAAAAAATGGAAAGGTGTCAAACAAAAGAAAAAGAGAAATTATTGGAAGTGAGAACGCAGAAAGCAGACCAAAAAATAAAAAATAAATTTAAAAAAAGAAGAAAAAAAATATACCAGTAAGGACAGTCTTACCTCTTCTTGATGATTTTGTGAGTGTCACATATTTTGCTCAGTGAGAGCACTTCAGGAGCAGAAGTCACATTATAATACGGGTCTGGAGACATCTGCTGGAAACAGCTGTATTGATCACTTTGCTCCGAACAACAGGGGTAATTCACCTGTCCACCGTTTTCAGCCAAGCAGAACTTGTTCAGCTCCTCACGCCACTGAATTGAAGAATGAGAGTCAATTATCATGATATGGAAATAATTTCTGTTAAGCAAAAAAAAAAAAAAAAAGACAGTTTCTGTAGATGTCTTCCTTTACCTTCTGGTCAGCACAGTTGAGTGCACTCTTCTTATTTTTGCAGCATTGTTTGAATCCCTTTTCTATACGATTAATGGCCTTTGCCTGGCGAGCCAGAATCTTATTGCCTGAACCTGGGAGGGGCTTGACGGTGTAGAGGGGGCGAAGCTTCTGGTTACGACACACGGATTCAATGGTATCTGCGGTTGGCCGTCCAGGAGGAAAGCTGATGTCAGTTTTTGGGGGAGCAGATGATTTTCTTCACCTTCTTTCTTCTGTTTGTTCTGCTACGATATAGAGTGACCTGTGTTCTGTAGTGCATGAGGCATAAGGTCAGAGACAGACATGCCTCCTATGGGCTTAAGGGTGCATTCAGCATAACAAATGTGTTTTGAAATATGAAGGACTGAAGTTGACTTTCTTTTCTTTGTCTTAAATGATGAAGCTGAAGCTACTTGTCTCTTCATCTGAATTAAACTTGTGAGCTTGCCAGCTGATGCACACTGTGCAAAATCAGTACAGTAATAACTTTCCATATACAAACAGGACATCAGTGGCACAAGGCTGTAATAGGGTGGTTTCTTCTTTAATTTTGGCTTTTAATGTAATGAAACTGAATAATATTGTCAGACATATTGTTTAAAGCACTGCCTTCAGTGGTTAACACAGCAAATTATTTAGTTATGTCTCCTGTATAGGATCTTAAATGTTTCTTTATTTTTCTGCCTACCTTGGGCAAGCGTTCTGGTCAAAGTTGAATTCAGTGGTAGAGGGAAGCGGCTCTACTGGCAGTTCCTCTGTCGGCCCAAAATCTGGGTTTGGAGCATCGTCGCTGAAGCACTTCAGTCTACTGTTGTTGTCAGTGAGTTTACAGCAGGGATACCAGGGATGCTTTATTGAAAGGTCCTCCTCACAGTACTTTTTAATTGACCACTCCCACTAGAAGAAGCACAGAAACAATTACAGTAACACAAACAATGAGGGTGCACTGCGTGAAGTCTTCAATTTTAACATGAAGTCTGCACACCTGTTGCCACCTATTGAGTAAAATAACCACCTGAAATTGTGTTGTCAACAGACAAACCTTACATTAAACTCAAAGCAAAGAAGAAGGTGCTTAAGTAGTGCTTTACCAATTCACTGAGGAATTTTGCACATTTGATGCTCATGCCAAGGCCTGCCTGTTATGTCTGCCTGAGGCTGATTAAATGGGCTTACCGACTGAAAGTGCCCAAGGCCTTCAACTTTGTAAAATCCCCAAGTACCATCAGCTCTGCAATGTGAAGAATGTTTTGTGCTTCTGTTTGATATCCAGGGCCAATTCAAAAAGTGGATGAAAAATGGCATTTCTACATTACAGCTTCAAAAATGAAATGAAATGAATATGAATACGAGGCTGTGAGCAATAAGAAACATTAGAAAGCCTTGGGGCTATTACTGGATATTGTTAGTGTGTCCTTGGCCTGGCACAAATTGTGTTTTTCATGACATTGCATTGGTTGTTAAATGAGAAGACACAACCTCCCAGTTCTGGGGAAAAAAAGACATTATCAGCAAAATAGAATAAAGAGAGAAGAGGAACTAGAACAACATACCATGATGTCATTTTACATTTACACACTGCTGGAATAAAGAAATTGCTGAATAGGCAATAAGAGCTGTTGTGAAAACTTACTGCCTGTGTGGCGCAACACAGGGGCACTTACTCTCGCCCACATCTGGATCCCTTTGCAGCATGTGCTCAGACCAGG
>JAMQGT020014494.1:0-227432 GCA_024447675.2 Pterophyllum scalare
TGCTATGTTACATCTACTTCGTTCAGTTACGTATTGCTTCTTTCACCTGAGAGCATGGAGTCAAAGATGAAGAGGTCAGCAGTGTAAGCACAAATGACCACAGTTTGAGTCCCACCAACACTTAACTTTTAAATGTTGTGTACCTGAGTAGGCTTAGGCAATCAAAGTAATTAATTAGATTTAGAGATAAGAGAGCCTGGTTAGGTTTAAAGAATAAAAATAGCTTCATTAGGTTTGGCGAATAAAAATTAAATTGACTTACACGCGAGCATGCTAACAGCTGCTCGCAACTTTCACGTAAAAGTTTGATATTTGGAGAAAGACGGAATTGTATTTGAATTATTTACACCATTTTGCTTTGACAGTTCATTCATTTGTGTTGATTAAATAAATGATTGGCAACATGTTCATTTATAAACTTTCAAATTGAATGTCTTTTTGTATCTTTGGACACCGCTGTGCTCGCTGTTTCACCTTGCTTTAAGAATGCTAAGCTACACATCCACTGGTGCGAGTATAAATAAAAGTATTAATGACAACCACAAACCCTTTTTGTACTCAGTAGCAACAGAAAGAGAGTTTGAAATGAAATGCTTGCAGACCCTGAGCTACACGCCATCAGTTACATGCTTATTTTTCCACTCACAGTCCAAAGACATTCAGGGGAGTTCAACAAAGTTTTAATAGCAAAAACTTTTACTTGGTTCAGAATCGGCATTACCGTCCAGTTCATAACCTTTAGACAATACCTAAGAAAAGTGTCATGAGCACTTTTAGAAATCACCCAGGGCAGAAAGGCTCTTTTGATTCTCGTTATCTGGGACAGCCTCAATCCTGCACTTATGTTAATCCATGCGTTGCAGCACCATGCAGCTGGTGTCTGTGACACAGGACTGAGCTAAAGCAGATTTCCAGTGATCTACAAACCCGGATGGCATACACAGAGTCTGAGCCAGGGCCTCTTACGCAAGTTCAGCCAGCTGTGGCTGTTTGGGCTGTGCATGCAGGGAATGTGTTTACATAACGCTCATTTAGGCTTTTCATTTTGCATAGCAGGACCTAAAGAAAGTTGGAGGCATGAGGGCCAGGATTCATTCTTAATCTTCAACTTTTTTTTTTTTTTAACCTTTTCACTACAAGACGGGAAGTTTTGAAAAACGTATTATCTTTGTCTTCTGACACTGATATTTGAGGCGCGTCCTCCAAGATTATGTAAATATAGTGACTGTTTAGTGGATCAAAAAACTATTATTCCTGGAAGTTAAATACAGCGTGGATTTAGCCCCACACCCGTAAAACCTATTTTTCTTGTCCCTTGGCCAACTTTGGATTAAGTAATGGAGTGTGAACTGCACACAAATTTGAAACTCTGTAAACTTTAAACTAATGCAAAGGTGATGTTTTCTTTAAACAGTGAACTTAGTTACATTCCACCCCGGCTATCGGCTGCTCAGAGCGGTTGTGCAGCCGAACAGCAGCAGTAGAACATCACGGCGTTGGGGAGCATCAGTTTGTGCTTCCAGATGGGATCAGGTTAAGTCTCTGAGTATTTCAGGTGCCGCTTTCATTTGTGATGACCCCAATGAGTCTCTGCCACCGTGTGCCACTGCAGTCATAATGGCAGCTCAGTCTCCTGTCCTGCTTTTTCCGAAGGCACAGAATCAGCTCCTGATCTGCGCTAAGCCCCGGGCCTTAAATCCCTCTCAGACACTCAATAATACGCTTCGCGTGGGACTCACCGTGGTCATGTCACTCTTCTGAGCCCTGACAGAGGGAGAACCTTCTCCTCTCCCATCCTCCTCTTCATCCTTTTGCTCTCGGCTTCTGCTGCTTGTTGACCTTTCATTCTCAGCCCCTCCATTGGTGGCTCTGACTATGACAGCAAAAGGAATGAAATCAAGAGGACCTCTGTATTGACTTAGCCTGCATCACATCTAATTAGGTCAGTGAAATATGTTTACATTCATAGATGGCTTGACAGAAGCAAAAAAAAAAAAAAAGTCCCACAGTCTGCTGAGCGAAAAATAAAACCATGCAAGCTGAATGTGAAACTTTTATGCGGTAGATATTTCTCTGCACTTTCAACTCGTCGCAGTCCTCGGTGTATCAATGATTGAAGAGTGTCTTGGAGAGCTGTAAAACTGCAC
Organism: Pterophyllum scalare; assembly: GCA_024447675.2. NCBI lineage: Eukaryota > Metazoa > Chordata > Actinopteri > Cichliformes > Cichlidae > Pterophyllum > Pterophyllum scalare. The sequence continues at coordinate 2,148 of JAMQGT020014494.1, forward strand.
AGCAGACCCTGCGCACATAAAGTGTGAACTGCTCTCTTTTTCCATTACAAACAGTGATGTTCTGACACTGCTGTAAAAGACACAAAGTTCACATCGAGTGATGAATGACTTCCAAAGAATACAGCAGCCAGTAATGATTGGCAAAATCCTAGCAACATGTGACCTGTGGAGCATGTGAGAGCCATTACTGCAACGTGCAGCAAGCCTTTTTTTCTATTTCACTGATTGCTTTTGAAGTGCATTCTAGAAAACTCTCTGTGTTTAGTGAGACCGAGTTAGGTTGCAATGCGCAGCATGAACGAGCGCTCTCATTTGTTCGCTGTGAGATGTCAGTCTTGACTTATTCTCAGCTTTATGGAAAATTTTAGTGTCTTTCAGCTGATTGTCACGACCCGGCACTTGTGTTGGTTTTGCTTCCAGCAGAAGATTTCACCTGTTCATTATGTTGGCTCTGCTGGCCCATTCAGGACACAGTAGAGAGAGACACAAAGGAAGCAGCTGTCTGGTGAGCATATTTCAGCATCTCACTGTTAAAGAGCCTTCAGGAGTCGAACACCAAAGCAGAGCAAGTTTAGCGGCGGTATTACTCACCAAACTACACTGTACATATTTTTGAGGCCTGAAAAGTTTGGATTAATCTCCACAGGCAAAGCTGTTTTTTTTTATATTTTGCAATACTGTTTATGTCTGCTGTTCTCAGGGAACAGTCCAACCTGTTCCCTGAGAACAGCAGACATGAAATGTCAGTTTAATGGTGAAGACTGTAAAATGTGATTGATCAGTTTGACATATCGTCATCCTCTTAAAATAATGGCCGAAGTCATTTGTAATAAAAATTAGATTTTTGCCTAAACCATCGTATTTTTCAGATTTGGTTCAGTTTTATGTCTTTTCTGAAAAACCTGAAAAAAAGGACTTTTTAGGCCATTATTTTAAGTTAATTTATATGACACCAAATTACAACAGTCACCTCGAGGCACTTTATATTCTAAGGTAAACCCAACAATCAAAATGACCCCCTATGAGCAAGCACCTGGTGACAGTGGGAAGGAAAAACTCCCTTTAAATAGGAAGAAACCTCCAGCAGAACCAGGATCAAGGTGGGGCAGGCATCTGCTGCAAGCGGTTCAGGGTGAGGGGAGAGAGACGGCACATTGATCATTTTAAAAATCTACATATAATAAGTCTGACTTTATTACCAGAATGAAATGATACACAGGTTGATGACGGCTAAAAATAAATACATGAAAAAAATAATTAAAACCGCAACTTTGCAACAGTGTACCACAGCTTCCTGCAGCACATTGAGCCCGCGCCTATAAAGTTAGCAATGACATCACTTCAAGGTTGCAGATGAAACTGAACTTGAGTCACGGTAACACAACACAGTCATAAAGGCAGATAAACCTAAAGACAATATGCACCATTTCTGAGCTCCAAGTGTACACAGTTTACCAGCACACCCGACATTTAGCAGCGTCACACAGAGACCACAATATCATCGAGTCATACGCCATCCTCTCATTTCACTGTAATCCAGGCCATGAGGGTTTTAATCATTGCGCTCTTTGTATTTTGCCACACATGGAGACGACTCCTGCGCACTCTAAAGGAGCTGCTCAAGTCCCCAAATCTATTTCAAACTCAAGCTCAGCTGTATTCACTTATAACAGTGTTTATTTAATTGTTGCAACACATGCACTCCCACAAGTCCTGAAAATAATATTCTTTTATTGGTATGCCACCCTCTTCATAACCTCTATATTGTGTACTTTGTACATTCGCTTGCCCGGACTCAACCAGACGCCACCCACGCACACAAACACTCACTTTTGCTCGTGTCCACATTGCATCATTCATATGGCTTTGCAGAAAGAACTGCATCAACAAAAGTCAAGCATGTTGCAGTGACTTGAGTTCTAAGTTACAGTTTGACTGCAGGGCATATATGACAGTTTGAACTCTGAATGATCCAAAACGGCAGAAAAACTCTAATTACATGTCACAATCTGGGCCGGGCATCTATAATCAGCGGAGTCAGTAAAGAGGAATTCACGTTGAGATCATAGACTGACTTCATAGACTTTATTCCACTGCACTGACACAAAAACGTGAGAGTGAACCGACTCTTTCTCCCCTACTCGTTCCTCCCCGAGTTTGTGATGGCCCAGCGGTTGAGGACACAAGCTCGGCCAGAAGCCATTAGTTGCAACACGAGATATGAGAGCTGGGGCTGGAGTTTTGGCTTCTCCCCAAGTCACAGAATGTACTTGAACAAATTCCAGCAGCAAAATGAATATGGGCCAGAGTGGATTTATCTCTCTGTGTCTCAGATTGCATGCATCTAAAGGAGCAAACCTTCTTCCTGCTGCTGTTTTCAGTGTCTTTATGCTTTTGTTGTGTGACAAGAAGAAAAAAAGAAACAAAAATACTCCAGCGGAGCTACAGGGTGCACTGCCTGCATTTTTGTTTCAGCATGTTTAAGCTACTTTTATTTATAGCCACAACAGCAGCCCACAGGATGACAATGATGTTTGGTCGGTCAGTCCACCTCTTTGCTGCACACTGATTTATCTCAACAATAGTTCGATGCATTTCCATAAAATTTTGCAGTGGCATCCATGCTTCCCACAAGATGAAACCTGCTTACTTTTGCAATCCTCCAGCAGTCCCTGTGATGGGGGCAGCAGTCTCAGCAGAGGTGCCCAGTCTTTCTGAAGAACTGAACATTTCTGTGAGTGAATTGCGATCTCTCAAAGATCAATGTATGTTAACACTCCGGCAAAACCCACAGAATTCAGTACAGCTGGAGGCTTTGCATGTAGTGGCAATAAACAGATGCTTAATTAGCTTATAAACAAACAAGGATCTGAAAACTTCCTGGCTAAAAATAAGTTAAAGATGAAGCGTATTGAGGGCTTTTGACCTGTAGCTGCTGCAGCACATTCTCACCCTCTCCCAGCAGTCAACACTGGTCCCAAACACTAAGAGGATTTTTTTTCCCTCCACCATTCATTCCTCTAATTAATGCTTTTTTGCTTAGTAATCAGTCTGTGGGTGCTGATCCATCTGCATCATTAATCATGTATGAAAAGATGAATGACTGAAGACCAAAAGGGACTTTATTTCTGAGGCTCCCTCATTCGATTCATCCAGAAGCTCATAATATGAAGTCATAAAATATAGAACTTTGCTTTGAAATGGATCATCAGTGCAGATCGATGTTCTTTGCATAATTTATTTGTTTAGGGTTCGTTCAGCCCTCCGTCTCTCTGCTGTACACATGTTGCATAACGGAGGACCTACTTGAGCAGCGCTGGTACATACAGAGAAAGATGCTGCCCTCTTTTGGCACCACATTACTCATCGTGATCTTCTGTCGACTTCTTTGTAAAGTCCAGGTTTTAAGCTGGCACGCATGCATTCAATTTCTTAAAAAAATCTAACTTTAAAAATGATTAAAAATAAGATTTTTAAAATTCTGTTAAGCTGCTCTCTATAGATATTGAACAGCATGTTTGACTGTGGGTTACACCAGCAAACTACAACTAACTGTGCACATTTCAGCATTAATATAACATTCATTAAAAATACATTACTGTATTTTTATATTTTGTCAAGAACCTAAAGGCACATTGTGGCTTTAGTCATATTTACGGTAAAGTCTTGCATATTTTGAGAGTAATATAATGAAGACAAATAAAAATGCAAATCAATAATTCATAATTCCATTTTATTTTCAGTATTACGCAACATTAGAAGTATAAATATCTGTTTTAATATACAACATGTATGACATCCATAGAGCTTTCCTTGGGCAAAATACAAAACTCAAAAACACTTTTATTGCACATATTCTAAAAGACAAACCAACAGAAGCAAGTTCATCTAATACTAGTTTTGCACAGAGGAGGAAAGAGAAGGAAATCTGAAAAGACGAGCAGACAAAGTAGAACCTGACGTGGAGAGACATCGATTACTGCACAAACAAATCATGGTGGCAAGGAGGCAAACCTCACACGACTAGAAACGGCATCTATAACACAGGACGCAGATTTGGCAAATCAACAATATACAAAATATACATCCATGATGCTTTGTAAACAAACACTGAATGTGCTTTAAAGAGTTAAACGTGTGTTGTCACAGGAAAGAAAAAAATAAGCGGCGGCGAAATTGACAGGGGTGTGTGTGTGGGGGGGGATTTAATCTGAAGCGAGGGATTGATAAACCACTTTCAGTCCCAAACTTCCTCCTGGACTCACCCCCTTGAACTTATTAGTAAAAATTAAGGTGCATTTATTACTATCTCACGACACATTAACAATGCTTTTACAATATCTAATGCAGATAAACATTAGATTTTTTTAACATTAAAATCTCTGGTGTCAATCTTGGTTTTTTGCTTTCATTCTCAGACACACACTGTATGGAACATTTAGATATATACCGCGTCTTCTGGTCATCGTGGTGCATGTGCAGTAGACACAGGCACTGGTTTCTTACAGCCAGCACAAACTGAGCAGACGCTGCTAATACTAATGTCCTAGGCTACTCTCTGGTTTTCATTTAGGGTTTGTACTTTAAAGGCGGCTACCACATAGAAAAGTGTGGAAATGGTAGGTAAGTGTATGCAGGTATATAACAGCCTGTATGTGTTGTACCAAGTAGCTGCATACTAACATGAAATTCACATGCACAGCTTAAACGTTTGTGGTCACTTAGAAACATTTGATTGCCTGATATACCAAAGCTGATCCAAATACTCAAACATGACATTGTGATTAACTGAATAATAATTATCGCATTTATCATGTCTAATATTTGCATATGCATACAGAAACACTTTTTCAGGAAACTATGGCACACTGTGTTCTTAAAGCAGAATATTATGATTTTGAAAGATCAGAACCCCCCCCCCTTATTTTTAAACAGCCATAAACTGCTGGTTAAAGAAGCGATACTTTGTTATGGTCTCAAAATGCCCTAAAAGAACTTTCCTCTGAAACTCGCCGGCATGCTGTTGATCCATTTCATGGGGAAACACGAGATTTGTGCGTCTCTCATCACAGAACGGCATGATCTGGCTCTAATGAGAATCTGAAAAGTGAGTTTACAGCTGAATGAAAGGACATCAGTCAAGTTTGAGACACGTTCTCAGCTGGCAGCTTCATTAAATGATACCTGCAACAGCCAGATTGTAGCAGCTTGTGAAGGGCGTAGTACACGCTGCTGTATGAAACCCTTTTTTTCTGGGCAATTTCCTGCATGGAAAAGCTTTCATTTCTTAGAACAGGAGTAATGTGACATGTCTCACAATGAAGCTCTTAATGAAGGACATTTTTAGACTTGAATCAAGCCCACAGCGTTTATGCTCCAGACGATCCACCATTCTAATGCGCTGCCTCTTACATCAGTGCAACACCTTTCAGTTTCACTATCAAGATAAAATTATATAAGGTTAGACACTAGAACATGCACCTACATAGATACACCATTAAAAAAAAAAATCATATTTATGATTAATGACAGTATTTGTCTTTGTCATTGAGCACATTTCCAATTTAAGCTCCTATTATATCAGAAGACACAAATGTCCTTTTCCTATAAAAAAGAAGAAAAAAAGAATCAGTGACCACAAACTTTTGAGCACACATTTAAGCTGTGGACATGAACTATGTTATCCAAAAATCATCATAAAATCTTCGCCCAGGTGAAACTTTAAGCTGGCTCATTATGAAGCATCCAAAACACCAACACGACCTGAACACCACTAAACACCGAAACCCTGACAGTGAAGCACTTTAACACGAACCACTTCAGATCGCACGTTTCTGGCACACGTGATCCCAACGACACCGCAGCCACAACCCAAAGACGGTGCCCACAGCGTCGAGACCTTGCGACTGTGATTACTACGCAGAGCTGCTGGTTCATCTTATCAAACGCGATGTATCATATTTTACAATCTTCAAAGCTTAATTAGCCAGTGAGCTCATCAACAGAGACATTCTTGGAGAACGCTGACAGCCCTCACAGTTTTGTTATATAATGCTACATTTTTAGAAATAGCCCCTCACGCCCTCACCTCTCTTCAAGTTCATTTTGGAACATGTGAAAACATGTTGAAAGTCACACAAAAGAGGAAACCTTTGATCTCTCTCTCACACACACACACACACACACACACTGCTGTAGCTTACTTTAGACCACACAAGCAGAACATGATACTCTTAATACTTAGCATACAAACATGACACAGCAAAATCTATACATATAATACAAACGACAATCATGTAAGCCCATGTTATCCCTGTTTTACAATGTTATCTTATTTACACCATATTGCATAAAAATCAAAGATATATGTACAAGATGTCAAAGGAATGTGAATAAACACCACATCTTGAAGAGAAAAAAACAAAAACAAGTCTGATTTCCCAAATATCTAAGGCCCCTTCACTAATTTATGATTCCTAGAATCCGATCATGATCCTATAGTTAGTTTTTTAAGTTTTAGGTGAAAAGCACAGGATATAGTGCGCTTCCTCAGTGTACCACTGCACAAAACCCAACATTCAAACAATCTGATCCTACTGAACATTAACACTACGACAACTGCTCAAAAAAAGAAATGAGTGGACTACTGCATTAAAAGACTTCAGATCCTCCGAGTCTAGAAGTAAGAGTGCAATTCAAAATTTTTTCATTTTTGTTTATGGCACAGACTCTACAGTACATCACAACCTTTACAAATGTCCTTCCCGATGCCCCAAACACACTGATTGCACAAAGCATTCTGCGATGAGTAGAAAGAAATCCTCCAAACATTCGACTGACAGAAAGTAAAACTGTAGAAATGATTGCCTACATTCAGACCTAGAAACATCAATATGTTATGAGTAATCTTATCTCACACACAAACACACACACTCACTCTATCAGCATGTAACAGCTTGCCCGGTCCTCAAACAAACAAAAACCCAAAAAGAAGGCATGATGATGATTGCACAAATCATTCCTAACATTTTATTTTATCTGGATTCTCTGAAGCCGTAATGTTTTTTTTATTATTATTATTTAGTTTCACGTCATCCTTTACTTTTTGTTATTGGAACTGCGCGGTGACTCCTTCTGCTGTTTGCACCTGCTGGTGTCTTTGTCTGAGCTGTCTTTAAGTGCCGATGGAGAAGCCCTGGAAGCGTCTCTCTTAGTGTTTTTCTGTGCAGGCGTGACTTCTTGAGACATTTCCTTTTTCTTTCTCTCAGCCTGCTCCTTCCGGACAGATGATACTAATTTGTCTGGGGTGGTGGTTCTGGTATCTGGGACCTTGTGACTGTCCGGTTTGAGTGCTTCGGACTTAGGAGCATTCTTGGATATGTTCACTACAGACTCGCAGCTCAAGCCTTTGCCTGAGGTGACTCCACTGGTCGACGGTTCTGTTTTCAGTGCAGGTTTTGGCAGCACAGGTGGTGGATCAGGCTAGAGGACACGTCTGATGCCGGCAGAGGCTCCTTCCTGAGCTGCTGAGGTGTAGTGAGAGTTGGGGGAAAGTCTTTCTGTTTTGGGTCACGGTGGTCTTTATTAACTGCAACGTGGTTTTTGGGAGAAGTGTCTTTAGGTTTGGTATCAAGATTTTGTTTAATAACTGGTGTTGGAGCTGCAGCGGGCTTCAGAGGTGATGTTTTAGGAGGGAGAGACTTCAGCTTTGAGTTCGGGTTGTCTTTGACTGCAGCAGAACTTTTGGGCTGGGTTTCTCTCTGCCTCACGTCAGCATGAGTGGGCGAATGTGTCGGTTGCACAGAGTCTTCACTCTTTATGTCAGCTCCAGTGGAGACCAGTGAGGCTTCTTTCCATTTAGTGTCGTGGGCTGCTGGAACGTGTGAAGTCGAGGGGGCAGGTTCCTTAGGCAGATCCCTCTCCTTTGAACTTGGACTTCCCTTGACTGCTGGGACGGGAGGAGCTGCACTCTCATGTGGTTTTGCTTCTTTCTCTCTCTTCACAGATGTGGGTGGTGCAGGCTGGGGGCCAGGCCTCGGCTTGCTTTTGGGACTCAAAACATTTTCACTCGTAGTTTCTGAAGCTGAACTTTTGAGCTTTGCTGAAGGGACCGCAGTGTTTTCTTTAACAGTGAAAAATTCTGAATCAGAGGATCTTTGTTGGGCTGGGCAGATTTGTGACAGCTGCTCTGAATCTTTCACACCGGCTGTACTCTTTGTTTTTGGAAATATGGGAACATCTTTCTTCTGCAGCAATGTGCCAGCGTCCTCTATTGCAGCAGCAGACACAGTGTTATGCTTTTTGTTCAGTGTGACATCTGTAATAATATTCAATGAAGTGGCCTTGTTTGTTGTACAAACTTTCTTCTGCTCCACTTTTGCAGCTGTGGAACATGAACTATTTTCCTTCTTGGAGCCTAAGCTGCCCACATCTCCATCCAGCTTCACAGATGAACTGTTACAGGGCCCACTGTCTTTTCTGACAGCTGTTTCACTGAGGTCTGATTTATTACCAAGTACAGATCCAAATGTGGATGCTGAGACAAAAACACTTGGTTTTGTATTTGAGGAGCAAATGTTTGGCACATTCGCTGGAACATGTACCGATGCACAGTTGTTCTGTACATTCGCCTCAGAAGCAGAGGTCGTGTCTGAGCTCTGTGCGGCAGCTATTCTCTTCTCGCAGCTCTGATGCTGGCCTGTATCCAAACCAGAGTTTGCACTCTGCTTCGGTGGCCCAGGTAATGGTTTACTAGCAGCTGGAGTCTCCAGTTGTGTAAGTGAAGGGGAAGTTTTTAAGTCTACCAAAGAGACTGCCGTCTTGGAGCCGTCAGTATTTTGTGATGTAGTGTGTGTTCTCTCGTCCTGCAGCTCCACCTCATCTTGATCTTCATCCTGATCTTCGTTGCTCACTTCCCGTATGGAGGGCGTTTTTCCACAGGAGGAGAAATGGGAGCTGTGTCGAGGGCCTCTGTGCTCATGACTGGCTTTCACACCAGTCCTTCCGTCTTGTTTAACAGTAAAAGTTGAGGGATCCACTTTGCTGCTTGAGGTCTTAAATGATTCACCGTGTCTGTCCTGTGTTTTCTCACCAGTTGCACTGACTTTCATTTCTGTAGCTGAACCATTTGGTGGCTCTTTGGAGCCAACAATGCTATTTAGAGAAGAAACTGCTTCAGGGCCTAGGGAACAAGTTAGGGGACTCTTCATCTTGTCTGTGGTTTTCGTTTGGGGGATGGTTATCTGCTTTTCAGTAGGGCTCTGGAGTCGTATTGGAGGGCTTAGAGAAACTGTGTCACTTGTGTTCTCTGCCATCTTGGACAAACAGGTTTCTGTTTTAGAAACTCTGGGTCCTGAGAGCAGACCAATGTCCAGGGTGCCCTCAAGAGGCTTTAGAGAAGAGACATGGCGTCCTTCAAGTTTATATTCAGATGATGTCTTTCTAAGAGGAGATTCTGCAGAAGAGATGAGATGGAGTTTTTCCACAGCGCTCTCTCCCCTGCCAGAAAAAAGCTTTGGGGCCAGACCTTCAGGGCTCGAGTGGACGCTTCCCAGTCCTGCCTTCATGTGGTCATGAGGCATGGCTGCGTCCAGCTGAAGGCTCTTAGACCTCGTAGAGCCAAAGTGGAGGTTCTCATGAATGGTCGAAGACAACCGACACATGCAGTCTTCTCGCTCTTCGAATGACAACCTCTTCCTGGTGAACTCGATGCTGGGAGCTTTGAAGTCCAATCTGTCTGGCTTCAGGCTGTCTTTACCCTGTCTAGAGTGCTGCCATTCTGTGTGACTAGAACACAGAGCTGATCGCAGACCTCCTTCACTTTCACTGCTGCCACCAGAAGGTTCAGTGATGCCTTCACTGACACGTGTGGTCAGTTTTTTATACAAAACATCCTTAAGAGTTGAACTAGCAGCTTTAGCCTCCAGCGTTCCAGACTCTGGGCTGCTCTGCACTTTGTTTTGGCTTCGGACCAGAAATCCTTCATCGCCATCATGTGCACACAGCGGTGATGAATCTGATTCATGCAGGGCATCCTGCTTCTGTAGAGACTCCCTCCGCTCTGACCAGTCCTGTCGTTTCACGACCATCTTTGACTTCAGTTTTTCTTTGTCGAGCTCCTCAATAGACTCTTGCCGGCCCATCTTACGACTGATGGGCCTTTTTAAGCAGCCCTGCTCAACTGGCCGTAGGCGAGTGATTGTCAGTGGCTCACAGGCCGTTTCATCCACACTCTGCAGGCCGGTGAAATCCCGCTCCCCTGTCCTCACCTCCTCATCCTGCACCTCCTCTTGGGTCACTTCCAAGCTGCGTTTTCTGGGACACAGGTGCTTCTTTTTCTCCTATGTAGGAAGGGGACAGCTTCTCCTCAGACTGGACACGCTTCAGGAGAGGTGAGCGAGGTGGCTCAGCACTCTTGGGGCGGACAATATGACGCACAATTGTGGGTGGGGAATGTATCTTGGTTGGGAAGGCCTGGGCTGTTTTGGAAATGGCAACAGAGTGCCCACTCAGAAGGGGAGAGGGTGAGCGCTGAGGAGACGTTGGCTGGGGGGTAGGTGAAGGTGTGCGAGCCAAAGGAGAGAGGGGAATGCTACCGGCAGACTTGCGCCGCCCCTGACGAAGCCTCTGACCTGGCAGTTTGGGGCCAAGGCCGTGGAGGGTGCTGGGCCGAATGTGGCCTGAACCGGCGGGGGAGTTTGGGGCACTGGAACTGGGAGAGCTGCTCTGGGATGAGTTGCCACCTAAAATTCATGAGCACAAAAACCCCATCAGATATTAGTAAATAAACAAAGTACAGTCAAGCATTATCAAAAATGAGTTGAAAGCTCCACCTGACTGGGTGAAATCTGGTGCAGGGCGGAAGGCGGCAGTAGGGGAACGAGGGGAGAGACTGTGGGTAGGGGAGCCGGGGAGACTCTCACCAGATGACAGAGAGTGGTTCAGAGAAGAAAAGCTGCGGCTTGTATGCAGAAGAGGAGAAGGCTGCATGGCAAAGCGTCTGAAATGGGAGCGCCGCCTGTGAAAAAAGTGAGATGATAAAGTGTAAAATTCATAGTTTACAATGGATTCCACAGACTACTGGTTTCTTATTTATTATTATATGTATAACCGCTTTGCACAATGCCAGGAACTCTTAACTGTTTAAGATGGTGAACAACCCACGGATTCTGCAGGCTCACCACATTTTCAACGTGTCCCTCAGTGCCATCTGTCTGCCCTCTAGAGGCCAATAGGAAGCAGAGTAATGGCTGCACACAGGAAATTACATCACTTACCCCTTTTCTTAAAAACAATTAAGCTGCAGAAACAAAACTGCAGTGTTACCGTGCTTTCAGAAATAAGCATAAGCGCAGGAGTTTTTCCTTGTGGCCCTCATGAACTTATCAGGAGTTGTGGAACCTCAAAGTAAGCAAACTGACCTATACTTGACCTAATGAGTCCAAAGTGCTTCTCTCTTACTTATTAAATTCCACATTATGTGTGGATGGTTAGGTTTAAAGAAAAAAAAGGAGCAATTTGCTCTAGTGAAGAAAATAATAATAATAATAATAATAATAATGCCTTAAGACTTATATAGCGCTTTTCACGGTACTCAAAGCGTTTTACAATTCTATGCACCATTCATTCACACCTCAATCATACTTGGTGGTGGTAAGCTACTAATGTAGGCACAGCTGCCCTGGGCTCTGTTTGAACACTTCTGCCTTCTCACAGCTCATTTTGGATGGACTGCAGTGCTGCTGAAAACTTTCCTGTGGTCTGACAAATCAAAACAGCTTTTAGAAATCATGGACACTCCATCCTCCAGACAGCAGAGGAGAACCACCATCTAACTTGTTATCATTGCACAATATGTATGGTATGGGTGAAGGTACCAGTAATGCTAAAGAAAATATGCAGGTTTTGAGCAGCACATAATACCATTCCATTAATTTTTTCCCAGGGAAGGACTTGCTTATTTCAGCAAGACAATGTGCAAGTATTCCAACAGCTTGGCTCTGTTGTAAGAGTCTGTTCAGATCTGTTTTAGCACATTATAAAATGTAAAATACCACCAGAGAGGCCCTGGCATGGTGAGCGGGTGAATGCCATATTTATTAAGAATGGGGAAACTACAGCAGCTGGTATTCTCAGCCTTCCCCAAATAGAGGGCTTAAGAAAAAAAAAATCAAAAGGTAGATTTAAAGATGTATTTGTACCTTTCTGGCGTCTTCTCCTTCTTGGGCTTTTTTCCACATCGGACCATCTTGCTCCTGTAGCTGTTCCTTCTGGCAGGACCAGTTTTTATAGAAGTATTTTCAAAGGGGGTTGTAGAGATGGCCACTTTGCTACCACTCTGAAAAAGATGGAAAAACCTTGACGTTGGCAAGAGGATAGAATTTTTTTTTTAATTCAAAAGAATATTAATACCTTTATTATCAGGGTTTACATAAACATTTAAAACATCAAAACTGGGGTCTTTTTGGACTTAAAGTTGATGTTAAATAAAGAGGCCCACTTTATTTTTCTAAAACCACATTCCATCCAAAAACCATCAATATCATAACTCTGAGCAGCAGTACATTCAAAACCGCTGACATTCAAAGATTACCACACATTCCTTGTTACCTTGAGCAGGAGCTCCACCACTTCAGTATGGACTAGGCCGTGAACGGTTTCTCCGTTCACATGAGTAATGAGGTCTCCAGCTTTGAGTCCTGCTTTATGTGCAGGGCCCCCGTCTTCTACGTTCTGATTAAGACAGAAAGAGGAATTCATTCATTAACATTCATTCATTGTGATCCATTTGTTTTCAAGGCACTTTAATCATTTTAAACTGCTTTTAAAGCTTTATTTTGGAACATTTCATTCAGATAAGAGAAAAAAAATGCTGTTACATTTTGGCAGCTGCATAGTTTAAATCTTTCCAAAGTTAATAAACGACATCAGCAGAACATGAAGAAGAAAAAACCCACAGACGCTATGGCTTCATGTGCAAAATATTTAGGAATTGTGCTAAAAAGGTATCAGCTAAAGTTAAAATTTGTGTAATGTGTAATGACAGTGTGGTTTAGTGAGTCAGAACAGAGTCCAGTCTGCCCTGAATCCAAACAGACTGCATAATAAAGAAGGGCGTGGCTTCCAGGTTCATCATTTGCAGTTGCAAAAGACTTCCAATTGCATCAAGCTAAAAATACATGCCCACAAACTTCAGAATTACTTCTGGCTGCCCCTGCAAATTATTTTCAGTATTCTTTTAATATAAATGGTGGAATAAATCCAAATTACAAGTTTTTAGAGTCTATGTAGCAACTTCAATTTGCTTGTTTTGTCTGATCAACCAGCTAGCAGCTTAAAAAAAACAATCTGATAACAAGTTTTCTATTGAAGGACTGAAATTATTCTGGGGTGATGTACTTTTTAGTATTCATAATCAGCAGTGTTGGAATTCATATCTGAAAAAATAAATAAATCAATGGAAAAAAAAATCAGACATCTGTCACACAGTCCTGTCAGTCTACCTGGACACTCAAACCAAGACTCACTCTGATTGTGTCTGCACTAGAACCAGCCCAAACAAATAAACAGTTAAAAAAAAAAAATCAGCTAAATCATGAGTTGATCTCATCTACAGTACAAGGTGCTATTAAAGGCCTTACCCAGACCATATGATAGACAGTGTAGATGTCACTGTCACAAGCATACACCCGGATTGCCCGCAGTGTGAAGCCAAACTTCTTCCCAGAACTGTGGATGACAACGGGCTGCCGCGGGTTGGCGGTGCAGAGGGAGGAGTCTCGGCTCGGAGAGGAGTCTCTTGAGGAAGGGTCTGAGGAGAGGGAGTAAGGAGAAAGGGGGCTGGCCAGCGGAGACATTCCAAAGACATCTGGAAAAATAAGAGTTGATCACTACCTGAGGTTTTTTGTATGATATTATATATATATATAAAAATCAATCAGACTATAACCTGCTCTGGAGTCTGTATTGACGTAAAGCCTGTGAGCCTGGATTAATTCTGCTCCAGCTGTGGGTGAAACTAATGTGATTTTTCTCTCCCAGCAGTGAAGACCTCTTGCTCTGACCGTGCCTGATTATTTTCCTTGTTAGCAGCTTGTACTCAGCTTTTTGCTCACAGAACTCGCAGCATGCTGGGCCAATTATGAGATCTCCACAGTGAACTTTCATCTTTTTCATATTTGTTTTTTTAAAGTCCATTGTTTCTACTGTTATTCCTAACATGTTATTGCTCTGACATACCTCAATAAACTGGCTGAATCTCATGTTCTGAGGCAACATCTGCCTGGTATATGTCAGTGCAGGTTTTTTTTAACTTACCTCCGGGGATCATAAGGGAAAGGGCACCAGTTGACACAGACTTTGGGACTTTTGGCACCGCTCCGCTCTTCTCTACAGCACTCTCAGGTCGCAGAGAGGTCAGCGGAGGCCCCTGGTCAGCAGAGGTATGACTGGTGCTGTCAGGGCTCTCTACACCCTCTCCCCTGGGTGTCAGCTGGTCCAAATGTTCTGAGAAACTCCCTAAATTTTTATAAAAGACAAGCATGGAATGAGGCTAACAGTGATTACTCCATCAGAAATTCCCACCATTTTTGATGGATAAATTATTTAATTTGTCAGTTATAAATTTAGGCCAACCAAACTATACATTTGATATTTTAGAAAATACTACATTTGATTTTTTGCCAAGTGTTAGATGATCAATGCCACTCACATTTGAACTGTAAATATGAAGGTACAGTCAGCAGCTTGTTAGTTGAGCTTAGCTTAAAGCGTCTGACCTGGGTCTGCCCCAAGTTAACAAAATCCACTTTTCAGCACCTCCGAATTTTGTTGATAAATAGATCTTCATGGCTCGAGAAGTAATATCTGGATGAATTATGGGACCGTTACTGTAGCTACTTTATGGAGTATTTCAGTGATTGCAATACAGTGGAACCTTTTTGTTTTTTAGTTTTTTAAATGAAGACAGATGTTCTTAAGAATTTTACAAACAAAATGTTTGATATCTGGTCTAGAGTTCATTTTTAAGATTCTGGCAATTTCTTACGGCACTTAAAGCCTGCATTCTTTCTAATGGCCAGCAGGGGGCAACTCGTGTGGTTGCAAAAAAGGTGACACTTTCCTGATGAGGTTTTGGTATCAATCACAGGCATTGAGTTCTCTTTAATACAGCATAATGTTCCTAGTAAAGCAAGTGAGAACATTCAGTCATTCCTCAAAAATAATTCAAAAACATCATAATTAGGGAATTGATAATAAAAGCAAAAATGTGGAAATTGTTTCTGTATTTTGGCATTTTGTTGTTTCCACAGGATATGGACCTTATTGACTTTGTGAAATACAAACTAAGCACACATTCCTTTAAGTCGTGTGTAATTCTGGACACTGGAATTCGTACCAGAGAGCGTGGCTCCGCTGTGTGTGCTGCCAGGCGTGGTAGCGTCAGGCTCATCCTGCGGGAGCTCTCCGATGGAGAATGAGGCTTTGCTGGGGTCGCCGATGCCCGAGCTCTCGTCCCCTTCGCTCTCAGCTGAGATGGCAAACTTTGGTAGCAAACTGGGGCGAGGACCCTGATTCACACTGTCTGTGTCTGTCGAGTGGGACAGCGAGGGTCTGGATAAAGCAACAGATTTTCATTAGATGAGCCGTGCCTTTGCGAGAGCCAAATGATTGAAAATATTAGGTTAGGCACTGCCTAGAAATACTGTAAAGCTTATGAACACCCTGGGCTTTTCAGAATCAGGGAGAGGAGCAACAATACTGTTAAATCTATAAAACTGTCCAGCTCTGTGCTACACATTAATGTTAGACACTGCCCTCAAATTTGCACCAAAAGCAAACATCAATTTTTCCTTTAAACTGAGCCAGATTTCATGTGCAGGATCACAGCTGGTGATCGCAGCCAAGTCTTCAGCTACAAGTTTTCAACAGGTTTCAAGGCTGAAGGCAGCACACCGGAGAGTGCTTGCTGTTCCCCCTCCAACATAAACGAGGTACATCATGAATTTATCCCCAAGGCTGAGACAGTCGAGTTTTACTGGGAAGAAAGCACAAACGACCTGGACTGTGAGGTGTGCCGAGATCCAACACACAACACAGACAGACTAGTACACGGTTACATTAAGAGAACTCCACATAGATTTAAATAAGTTTGGAGGAGCAAGAGAAGCTAATCTGGAACAGGAGATCAGCTCAAGTTAAACCAGGTAAGTAAATGGCTTAAGTAAATACTTCTATCTCTTCCACTGCATTTGCTGTACTATTGTACAAAGTCAAGCTGTAGCCACCTTACCTCAAATCAAAAATATAAATTACATTTATGTTACAAATACTCAAAAAACAATAAAAAACTTTGCATTTTATGGTTAGCATGACAGTTATTTTAAAATATATTTTTTAATATTTGCTTCATCTGTCTAACAGTCCGGTGCAGCAATTTAACAAACTCTGGTGATCATTTTGATGTAGAGATGGAGGTGTTCATACGCTTCAGCAAAGTCTGGCGTCCAGCTGAGAGAGTCCACAGTCAGCGGGCTCTCAGTCTTCTTCTCCTCAGTCTCTCCCTTCTCCTCCAGATGTCCACGGGACAAATCCAGGCTGCTGTAGACCTGACAGCCGCACAGAGACAGTGACTCACTTTGCTACATGTAGGCTATAAATGCAAAATGTGAACAGAGATTAAAAAGGTTTAGAGAGTAAATCTATTATATTCTCTTCAGATACTGGGTAACCTTTCATTTCTATGCTAGAATTATAAAAGAAGACTAAGTTCTCTGTGTTGTGTGACAGACTTCGTCGTGTCCTACAAGCACCGAGTTTGGGTGCAGCTGAGAAGGTTCAGTATAGCTCAACGCTTCCTCTGAGACACCCTGCTGCATTTTGAGACACACTGTAATGCTTTGTTTTGATGTGAGGAGAGCACACTGCAATGCAGCACAGCAATGACTCCAGCTTGCCTGTATTGTGTCACACATTACTACCAGGAAGAAGAAAAAAAAAAAAAGTAAATCTCATTTGCAAGTGGAAAATGTATGCAAAGCTGAAATCTACGTTTGACACTGTGGAGATAAAGGGAGAGCAGGAGGGAGGCCGTGTTTTCTAGACACACATTTCCATATGAACTGGCAGCCACTCGTGCTTTTTTCCCCCCATGAGAATAGGATCGGGACAGATAAGGGCATCGGCTCATTTACATCGCTAACGTCTTTGGCAGTAATGATGATGACACTGGAACAATTTGAGGAGGGAGATTAAGGGCATACCTTAGAGAATCTGTGAGAACAAGAGGAAAACTGCCGCAGGTCCACATTGAAGTCTTCATCATTTGTGTCCTCTTCCTCTGTCTCCAGATGATGGTATCTCTCAGAGCGAGCTGTGAAGGAGGGGAGCATTATACTTTTTAAATTGCATTATTACAGGTTATTATTATTACAGTGTAAAAAGGTGACCCAAGTAGAAAACAAGTGTAATCACTGACATGCAAGCATTTTGGCTCAGTTTTCGCTCCTTTAAATTACAGGCTTTTAGCTGAGTCGCTGCTCTGCAACAGACATGCTACATATGTGTTAAGTTGTTCAATGTCAATTTTAATGAAAGCTGTACTATACTAGGTCATTGTTGATTATTAAAACTTCAACAAAACTGCAATTAAAATTAGGGTGTGCGGCCTTTGTGTCCTCTGAGTTTTAGTGAAAATTCTGAGTATTTTACTAATGTGAATTTTCCTTCATCATCATCTGGAGGACAGTCATGATCTGGGATGGGATGCAAGTAGGTAGCACAATTCTGTCAGTGGCTGTGGTTGTGTTCGGACTGGCACACTCAGGAACCAGAGCAGACAGCTGTTGAAACATTTCGGACACCAGCTCTACTTGAACGCAATGCTGCCACCAATCAACCTAACCCCACTAGCTGCACTGTGGGAAGAGGCTGGAGAAAACATGCAAACTCCACACAGAAAGGCCTCGGCCAGAAAAAAAATAAATAAAAAGGCTGATTTATTGCATAGTGGAATATATAGTGTACAAGTGGACAGTTAGAACACAGCCTCTATTGTTGCATGAAGTTCAAATTAGCTGCTACTAGATCCTGTTTGTGCCCCAACCACCAATGAACAATCAACTGTCAGCAAGAGTGTTTTTATGAGGCTGTCTGATAACTTACTGTCAAAGTAACTCGTGTCATCCTCAGACTCCAGCTGAGGAATAAACTCAGCCTTCTGTCTCAACAGGCCGTTCCAGTCCAGGTTGTGAAAAAACTGATGCTGCTTCACTTCGGCTACTCCGCCTGCAGGTGGGATAAATATAGAAGAATGTGAAAAATTGCTGGTGAAGAAAGCACATGCACAAAAATCACTGGACACTGAACGGTTCAGTCACACACAGGAACAGAAGAAATGCTTACACTAGGTTTCTCTTTTCCCTAGTGGCTGCAGGACAAACCGCTATCATGACCATAAATTATGCAGAACAATTTCCTGCCTGTGACCTTTAGCGAAACAGCAGGAGACTTTGTGAATGGCAGCCCAGCGAGGAAGAGATCTAGATGAACAAGCAGATCTGGATGCCTCCAGACCGAACTGGTTATGGGCATTGACCTGATTAAAAGCCTTTGTCCTGGGTCATGGTCACTTTTACAATCTGCAGATCTACACACTCATAGTGCCTGATCGTGCATGAAACTAGATTCATGGACTAGTGGGAAATAATTGCAATTGATCAGGAGGAAGAGGTGAGCAGGCCACAGGATAAACTGCTCCGCTGTTGGATGACCTCAATTTCTTCCCCGGTGACTTGGAATAATGAGCCATGCAGAGGTAGCACATGAGAATTTATGGTGGCCTGTTGTGCATGCGTAGTTCTAACACAGTCCCCGACTGCGCCACATATTCTTCACTCTGTGTTCGTACCTGTGCCCAGCCTTTCCAGAGGATTCTGTCTCAGCAGCAAGGTAATGAGCTCCTGAGCGTCAGGAGGTGGAGCCTCGTCTCCATCTGGCCAGTTGATCTCGTCTGGAAACACACAATCGGTGTAGAAACAATGACTCCACATACAAGTGTCTTATGAATTTTTACTTGGGAAACAAACAGGGTTCAAAGCACAGTTATCATGAGAAAACAGACATGATTTACAGGAGTTTCCTTAATGTTTTAAATCTAATGGTCACTTTCCCACAAAAGGGTTCATCCCTAAATGTTTGTCAGGTGCTGACTTTAATGATCAGCCTACAGTTTCAGGGCTGAGATGGCGTATTCATTATCATGTCATTGATCGATACTAACGTGGGATTTATGGTGTACAAACTGGATTTTATATGGTCAGATAGCCAACACCTCCCACAGCTTTCTGACATTAGATTAGTTACACAGTACACTGATTCATCCTGAACACTGGATGTAATTTCATGCATGATATTAATTTTCAAAATACCGCCTACTCTGCACGGGTAGCAAGACTTCAAAAAACCCAAAAAAGCTAAAAACTGCAGTTTTTCCAGATGACAATAACTCCAGAATAAGTTCCCCCCCCCACTCTACTAACTGTGTTTTAAGGGGCTATGAGACATTTATGGTATATGTTCTTCTAACCAGACCTTCCTGGGCCTAAGTGAAAAGTACCATTCATTTCAATTGCTTTTTCATAAAGGGACAGGTAGGTTTGAATAGGTTTTAATCCCCTGGAAACTTACAGGATTCTGCTAGTGAATTTTACAGTTTGTAAAATCTCAGGAACTACTTTAAACTAATACTGAACCACTTTAATCTGATGAGCTCCTTTCAAAATACCTTTGACAGCAACGGCAGACAAATCAAAGTCAGCTCTAAGGTGCAACGCTGAATAAGAACTGACGCGCTCCGGCTTTTACTGGAAAGCCTCATGAAGGCAGAGAATAGTGCAGCAAAGCCTGTGTGCTTCATGCTGATTGCCTGCTGTGTGCTCTGTTTGTACCCCATTTTTAATGAAATTTGGGTGCAAGCTATGAATATGTATGTGCAGCCTCAGGCCATGGTGGCGTGGATTCAGTGTATTCAGGCCTCTTTAATTAACAGTCGCACACAGAAGAGCTTGGTACAGTTTGTTCATGAGTATACCAAATCAGTCATGGCATTTCCATGGCACAGATAGAGGCCGTTATCCAACAACATGTCACACAACTCATCTGAGCCACACTGCTGACAAGCTCAAAGCTCATGTTTTCAAGAAGATTTTCTCGGTGCCATCATAATGAGAAGTAACAAAGTAATCACAATATTAAACCTTCACTTGGGATCTAAAGTCAAGCTAAATCCATTTACTGCCATCTGTTTTTCTGCTGGCCTTCAGGGAAATCTCAGTCTTCAAAAAATTGGAAATTATGCACATCGACTCAGTCCGTGTGGTCACTATGCAAATGTTTCATTCATATCTGATCTAGTCTGGGAATTCCCCTGATCCGCATGATAGCATCGAAACACCAGATGTGATAATAATTTGCTTTTAATCACCTCCAGCAGCAGAAAATGATTCTTGTAGTACTTTAGGTATTTAATAAAATTACATAAATAAACAAATAACTTGTATATTTATTTATGACCCTAGAAATACAGCACTGCGTAAAAAGCCACCCCCTATGTCTTTATATTTTGCTTTTAGTGGTCTTAAGCAGCAGTTCTCCAGACTCTCTGGAGACACTTCAAAGTTCGTCTTTGGACATTGGCTGCTTTTTCACTCTCAGTCCAGTCCTTGTACCTGCCCATTTTCAGGGGAATGTTTTAAACACTTGAAACATTCAAGCATAAAAATGGTCTAATTCAAGGCATGGACCTCATGACAGACAATTTAGCAAAGATCCTATTTCAGATATTATCTTTAGGCACTTTGTTACTAGCAGCTTGCTGCAAAGACAAGATCATTTGTTCCCATTTCTTTAGTTAAAAATCGAGAAATAAATACCAAAGATAATTCAGTTCAACAGGCACAAAATAATATTGTTGCACCAACAAGGTGATTTCCAAAGCACAAAAGAGGAGGTCAGGAGAGCATATGTAAAACACCGTCGTGGTTTGGGGCTGCATTTTAGGCAGTGGTGTTGGAGATCTTGTTAAAATTTATCAAATTATGAATGCAGAAAGGTACTGTTAGAGTTTAAGTGTCTGATTGGCAACAGCTAATGATTCCAAATTTAGGCATCTCATTTTGACAGTTACTATTTGTAGAAGTGTCAGTCTAAATATTTTGAGCATGTCTGAGATATCTTAACAACTATTTGACAGGTTTTTCAGAAAAGCAGTGATAGAAGTCTAAGGTTTCCTTTAATTATCTAAGAAGAAAAAAAAAAAAGAGGGGAGGTAACACTGACCGCTGATGACCTGTCCAAACAGCTCCTCTGGTGTGTCTCCAAAAAAAGGCACACAGCCCACAAGAAACTCATACAGGATGATGCCCATGGCCCACCAGTCCACCGGCTTCCCATAGCCTTGTCTCAAGATCACCTCTGGAGCGATGTACTCTGGGGTGCCACATACCTATACAGCAGGAAGAAAAAAAACCCATCATCCTAAATATGATGATCTTTGAGAAAATGCACTACACATCTCTAGAGTTCGAGTTTACCTGTTTATCAGAGAACTCTCTGGCATCTTTCTCTATATGTCCCTCATACAGGTTGGTGGTCATGTTCATCAGCCCGACTTTGGAAAGACCAAAATCTGTCAGCTTAATGTGCCCCATTGAGGTCACCAGCAGACTAAGAGGAAGACAAGGTTGGAAAAGGTTTGAATAAAATGAAACTGTACATACAGTCAGTTTTTGTGTGTCTTTGCAATGTTGATTTTATTAAGGGAAAAAAAAACAAGCCTTCACACCTGACACCGCAGTAACCTTGTCAGAGTGGCAGGTACTTTTCTTTTTATAAAATAAATCTGTTCCCCAGCCAGTATATGCAATTTTTTTTTTTTAAAGTTATTCTTGGGGCAAATGAAGTGCATTTGAAATTGTTCAGTTTGAGTTGTTATTAAGTTCAAGGTTGTTGAATGAATGCACTGGGAAGACTTTCTAAAATTTTATTTCTCAAGCCCTTATTATGGTGAAGTGCAGTGCAGCAACTTTATGCTCTCTTCTCCACCTAGCTGCACACCTGGGGCTCCCAAAGCGAGTCAGTGTCCATGGTTCCATGATAAAAAGCCTGACTTTACAGTAGACATAAACATGTTCCTTTCTATAGCAGATTTCCTCCTTGATGACAGCTGTATTCTGGTCATTTTTAAATAAAACCTGTTCAGATTTTGTTGAGCCAAAGTTTGCATTATTAAGGGTGTGGGCAATTTGACTGACAGGTAGTTGTGCTAGCCAGTATGCAAGATGGGTGTAGCTACTGTGATGTGTACTGTGACTTTTAGAATGACCATAATTTACTAAATGAACTTAATGTCCTTTTTAATATGGTCTGAAGCTAGCAACTCATCAGGAAAATCTTTACTGTGGTCAGAGTGCGAGAGCCAAAGGCCGTTTTCCTCTTGACTTTTACAAAACCAAATGCTACCACAGCGGCTGCCCTCTGGTGGCCATTAAAAATAATGCAGGTGGAAGGCACTACTGGGTAGGCTTCACTTTTCCCAACCAAAAGTATTTGCTGGTCTGCCTTCACACATGAACTTGAGTCACATCCCATTCTTAATCCACACAGTTTAATATGATGTCGGTCCACCCTTTGCAGCTATAACAGTTTCAACTCTTCTGGGAAGGCTTTCCACAAGGTTTAGGTTTGACCATTCTTCCAAAAGTGTATTTGTGAGGTCAGACACTGATGTTGGATGAGAAGGCCTGGCTCACAGTCTCTGCTCTAACTCATCCCAGAGGTGTTCTATCAGGTTGTGGTTAGGAGTCTGTGCAGGCCAGTCAAGTTCTTCCACACCAAACTCATTCATCCATGTCTTTATGGGCCTGCTTTGTGCACTGGTGTGCAGTCATGATAGAACAGGAAGGGGCCATCCACAAACTGTTCCCACAAAGTTGGGAGCATGAAATTGTCCAAAATGTCTTAGTATGCTGAAGCATTAAGAGTTCCTTTCACTGGAAGTAAGGGGCTGAGCCCAACTCCTGAAAAACACCCCCACACCATAATCCCCCCTCCACCAAACTTTACACTTGGCACAATGCAGGCAGAAAAGTATTGTTTTCCCGGCAGCCGCCAAACCCAGACTCCTCCATCAGATTGCCAGATGGAGAAGTGTGATTTGTCACTCCAGAGAACACGTCTCCACCGCTCTACAGTCGAGTGGCATCATGCTTTACACCACTGCATCCGACGCTTTGTGATGTAAGGCTTGGATGCAGCTGCTCTGCCATGGAAACCCATTCCATGAAGGTCTCTGTTCTTGAGCTCATCTGAAGGCCACATGAAGGTCTGTAGTGATTGACTCTGCAGAAAGTTGGTGACCTCTGTTTACTATGCACCTCAGCATATGCTGACTCCGCTCTGTCATTTCATGTGGCCTATCACTTCATGGCTGAGTTGCTGTTGTTCCCAGTCGTTTCCACCTTGTTATAATCCCACTAACAGTTATTGTGGAATATTTAAAACCTTCCACTTTGAGACAAAGTTTTACGACTGGACTTGTTGAACAGGCGACATTAGGATCACAATGTCCATCTTTTGTATACAGTGTATATGCCTCACCAATTTTTGAGGGTCTTTAGTGACTTTTTAATGGCTTTATTTTAATTGTTATATTTGATAGCTTGTGATTAATAATTTCAGTCTGCTGTTTGGTGCTGAGCAAGTACTACACTTTTTTGATGATAAAGATCTCTGTTGTGCCTGACAGGAAAGCAAGAAAATGAAAAATAATTCTCTGAGTGCCACTGTTTACGTAAACATATTGATCATAGCTCACTTGTCAGGTTTGAGATCCCTGTGGACAATGCCATAGTTGTGCAGATACTCCAGAGCCAATACTGTCTCTGCAAAGTACATCCTGGCCATGTCCACAGGTAAGGGACCCATGTTCTTCAGAAGGGTAGCACAATCTCCTCCTGTAAAGAACAACACAGAGAAGACATTGCTCAAAGTAGACTGCTTTCAGCTGCAGCACTATGCACTTAAAAAAAATAAATAAGGGGCTGACCTTCAACATACTCCATAACCATACACAGGTGCCTCCGTGTCTCAAAGGAGCAATACATGGAAACAACAAAAGGGTTCTCAGCAAAGGTGAGGATATCCCTCTCCACAAAGGCCTGCTGTATCTGATTCCTTAACATCAGATTCTGCTTGTTGATCTTTTTCATGGCAAACCTCTGCTTAGTTTCCTTATGTCGGACCAGATAAACAGCTCTGTGAGGGGGGGGAAGTTTAACAGTGAGCTGCGTGAAAAATAGACCTGAAAAACTGCAGTAATAAGTGTGGTTTGATCACAATGCGTCTTTTTTTTGGCCAACTGCAAAACAAATAAGGAAAAGGCTGTAACCAACCATCTATTTGCAGAGATCAGAGCATCTGATAGAGAAATGAGACATCCTTACCCATAGGCACCATTGCTGATGAGTTTTATCATTTCAAAGTCCAGTTCACAGGGTTTCCGCCGGGACCGCAAGGCCGTGCTGAGAGACTGAGACTGAGGACGAGAGAGAGATAAACACTAAAACAAATCAAAAAGATAAAATCTGTATTTCACTGCTTCGCCTGCAGTAAAGATGAACTAGATCAATACTATAATCAATTTCTAAGGACTTACGGAGTCATCCGTTTCTGGAGTTTCCGCAATTCCGCTGTCGCTGCTTGTCAGCTGAGCAATTTCTAGAAAAGAAAAGAGAAATAACAAGGAGCAAAAATGCAGCAGGTTTAAGTATCCCCTAAATCCAAGTTCATGAGAAACATTCAAACAGGTTCTGCATTGCAGTTGCTGAAACAAAAGAAACCTAAATGAAACCAGACCTTTAAACGAAACAGAAACCGCAGACTTAAGCTTTTATTCACCTATTAGGTTTGAGGCGCTGACTTCAATATCAGCTGAACTGAGGACAAATGAGGCGGAAATCAAATCTGGCAACACAAATGTGCGTCTAACACTCATTTTGAAAATCACCACTGCAGAACAATTGTTCATTAAAAAAAACCACCTTGCATCTTTCTCTGTGTGTGTGTGTGTGTGTGAAGCCATGCCAAAGTCCATGTGTGCGAATTCACAAGGGGGGTGTTTGTCTTGTCCCTGGAGAGGTTGTAAACACATTTTCAGTGCTATTTAACATCTGCTCTTCCTTGTAGGTTTGCTTCCGGCACACGAGGTGCCGGGCAAATGAAACACAGGAGACACTCGGGGGAAATAAATGGAGAGAGTGGCTGATGAGCCCGCCTGTGTGGATCAGTATAAGGTCTGTGGGGAGGCCATTCTTTTCTAATTAGTCATAATGAATGTTGTTGGTTACTGAGCCAGGAGAGACAGAGGGTCATTAGAAAGACGATCTGTTTAGTACAGGACATTAGTCAAGAGTATCTTTGTCTTTAACTTTCCTACACAATTCAATTCTAACATTCCTCAGCTTATTGGCACTCCAGAGAGTAGTTTTGATTTTTTTATTACGTAATAACAATAACAAACTATAACAAAACTGTAGCTATAGCCCCTTTATGCTATCAGCAAAATTAATGAAATAATTGGACTGAAAATAAAAACTGATGAATAGGTAAATACATTTGAGCAGAATTGATTTGTATTTTTGATCCTGTATCCCAAAAACAAATGAAAATTAAAAAATAAATAAATAAATAAAATCTTAAATGCGTTATTAAAATTTTTAAAGCAAAGTAAAGATTTTTTTTAATAGAAAGATCATCTCTCATGCCTCATGCAGGAGCTTTTTAATCTCTGCGCTGCATCACCTCTTAACATGTCTGTTGCTAATTAATATCCAATTAGTCGTGACATGTTTGACAAGGCATTTATTTACTTATGAAAGTCACAACTTTTTTAGTTTTTGTTGCTTTCATTAAATTCAAAATGAGCATATATTTAAAAAGTTTCAACACTGGATGTGTTTATATTTAAATTGTATATGTAACTGAAAATGCAATTAAATACAGGGTTTTAATGCATTAAATGGTACGATGAATGATGAACGGAGTCCTTCCCGTACCTTCCAGAGGATCCCGTGTGAGTCCCAGCTGGCTGATGATGTAACGAGGGATGTCTGTTTTGATGCCCTGGCCCTCTTTAGCGTGTCCTTCAGCAGCCTCCAGAAGGTGGTAAAATTCCTCTGGGTCAAACTCCTGAAGAGACAGCAAAACACTTGCTGGTATCATCAATGTTATGTAAACAAGTAAACAAATTCCTGATCCAGATTTTGTTTTTTTTGTACTGGGATCTATTGACTGAGTGAGCCATTTGAAGGTTTAATTTAAAAAAATGTTTTAGTTTGTGTGATTTATAGAGCACCTGTGAGATCAAGTAGAAGCCTTTTAGAGTAGGGAAACATACTTTTATTGCTCTCTAAAAACACATATACACATGTATAAATATGCCTAATCAAACCAAAAAGAAAACTAATTTCTGATCGACTTTATGTTTGGATGGAGATAAATTATTCATAATGACAACGTGAAGTAACTTTATTTTTGACTTAGAAGTAGCAGCAAGAAGTGGGACTGGGTCTTAAGACGACTCGGATATAAAATATTTAAAAAAATAATTTAAAAAAAGGCATCCATTAGCATGTTTCATTTGGGTAGGAGAAAAAAAATTACTTTACAGTTACTTCAACAATTAGCAAATAAAACAGACTCGACATGTAAAGAATTAAAAAAATAAATAAATAAATCACCAAACATGTATTTTAGATGCTGTTTAATGATATCAAACATACCAGACATTCCAGCAGCCGAGCAGGTCGGGCTATGACTATTAGGATCTTCTTTACCAGCTCTCTGATGAAGTTCACCTCCTCACTTTCTGATCTCTCAGTGGACTACACAGAAACCAACGAGAGAAGAAAATAAGACACTTTGGACTGTGACTCTAACAACAGAGAGTCATAAACATGAATTTGTCTTCATGGTGTAAAAAAGAATAAAACAGTCTTATTGCTGAACTGTCATCAGGAGAAATCTACGTGATCCTGAAGATGCTCTCACCTCTTGAGCAAGCCTCTCCAGCTTGTCGGTGAGTTCGCAGAAGTAGCTGGAGGTGATGAGTCCCAACCGGCTCTTTTCCAGGCAGTCACGGGCCAGTTCAATTATTTGGTGATGGGCAAAGCCAAGCACACCATCTGCCAAAGGGAGGACAGTCTCAGGAGAGTTGCTGCGGATGATCTCCTGAATCCTTTCCTCCATCTGAGCTGTGGCCTGCAGAAAGAAGGGACAAAAGAAGGCAAGCTTGATAATGCAGATAATGTATGGTCAAACAGGGTTGCAAGGTCTTGTGAGTCCTCACTTTAGGGAACCGCTCCTTGTAGACGTGATTCATCATAATGATCTCGTGATCGTAACAAGACGGAGATCTTCCAGGGCTGGGGAAAAAAATAAATAAATAAAATCAGTGGCTCAGTCCCACCAATGCCACGTACATCTGAGAGAAAATATTAACAGAAGTGCATTAATACCTGAGACTGCGTGAGCGGGGTCGCATGGCCGTTGCTCTGCGGCATTCATCCCCTGAGATGCTCTCAGTGCAGAAGTGCTTGGAGAGGAAGTGCAGTTCATCAGGCGTAGGCTGGAAGGGCAGCTGATGCAGCTTCTCCTGTGATGAACAGGATGACTGGAAATGAAAAATATATATTCAACATGAAAAGAAAAAGAAAAATAGATGCTTTGGTGGATTGAAAAAAAATATTTTTTTTTGGTGTCTGTCTTTTTTGGCATTACTGTCTTTTCTTCCTAAATCCCATATCTGTGCTTTAAATATGAGCCTGCTGTCGGGAGACTGTTTGCTTAGACTAGCATAACCATTACAGGAAGTGAGAAAATGCTATGCTAATCAGCTGTTGGTTACACCAGGTTGGCAAAGACTGCATGTAATGAACAAATATGAGCATCAGACCTCCGTAACTCTTGGCAAGAAAGCGAATAAGCATATATCAATAATGTCCTCAATGATCACATGTACTGTGGTCAACAATGCTGCTTTCATAAATCACACAATGAGAAGGGAAAAAAACAACAACTTTAAAACACTAAATCAGCCACATACTGAGCATTAACTGTAATAAACCAATATTTGCATTATAACATACTGAAGAAACCTGAGCCAAACTCTAAGCACACACCGAAACACTTATTGTTCTAACAGCTGTTGACACATGTTGTATCTGCTGAAACACGGCGTTTTCCTTCCAAAGACCAGCTGAATAGCAGGAAATGCACTGGGTGACCAAACACCATACAAAACAAAAACACACCATTAGTGTGGGTCATTTTCAGTCCCCTTGGTGCACAGTGATTCCTGTAAATGAGAGTTATTGTATACATGTGTACTGCACAGCAATCAAAGCTCTGCTTCCTGTAAAGGAAAATGCTGACATATGGGAGCAGTTTAAGATTAAGACTTAGACAAAGACTCCCCATATGCAGCTTAGACATGTTGTCACTGTACTGAGTCACATGTTTCACCGTGTTTTAGCATTAGGGATTTCAGGTGATTACTTCCTGTCAATTTAACATAGGCAGCGGGAAGTTAGCGGGCAGATGACACAGCGAGAGAACAGAGCTGCCCTTTATAACTGATTTAAGCATTTCAGCCTTTTGAATCCCATTCAACATCACGTCTGGCTCTAGGTTCAGTTCCATGATACCGGCAGCTGTGATTCTGTTTGTGAAATAATTTAGATCAACATAATGAGTGGATGATGCTTACAGAGACAGTGGAGCTGGGTGTGTTGGTTCCATAACCAGAAGAGGGAAGGGAGGCCAATGACCAGCGACGACCATCAGTCCTGCCACACAAACGCAATGACAAAGAGATGAACTCCATCAACGACAGCATAAAGATATCAGTAAGTGTGAAGAAACTGTCTTGGAACAAAGATAAGCTCTTTTTGAAACATGCTCATCTTCCTGAAGACACAGATTTTGGGTTTAAAACATGTAAGATAACTTCTAAATGATCATAAGGTTGTAAATGAATGTTGAGCTGTCGTCAAAAAATGAATCCTAGGATTAACTTTACAATGCAGAACATACAAAAACAGAGTTCATGAATGTAGAACTAAAACTATGTGACAAAATGGAGTAAAAGAAAGTTTCAGCATTAAAGGGGACACATTATACTCATTTCAGCTCTAATTTGTTGTTCTGGGGCTCCACTAGAGTAGCTCTTAATGATTGACGGTTTAAAAAAAATTATACTGCTCTTATACTGCTTGCTACGCAGCCCCCATGTTGACCCCTTTGAAAGCCCACTTTCTTGTGATTGCCAAACTTTCAGAGCCTGCTGAGAGGCAGCACTTGGTGCTTGTGAACAGCACCTCATCCTCTTGACTGCACAGAGCTACAAAAGCAAACTCCTAACCTACTAAGGTCATTAAAAAAAATCTGCATACATTAAATTGCAGGGATGCGATTTGCATTAAGTAAAACAAAATTCAACGCCACCTTCTCTCTCCTTCTAACAACCATTTAGAAATGAGTAGATCAGCCTGTTGGTAGCTGATCCAGCTTTTTGAGTCAACATTCTGCTGATATCTGATGCAAAAGGCTGACTGAGGTGGAAATCATCTGCTAAGAAACACCAAAGGTTATGCAGCCAGCAAAACGTTACTCCACTGTCACCAAACAACTATAGTGTCCTCCTCGCAACACTGGCTCTACGTGTGAAGGAAAAATGAAGATTCAAGAAGAATGCTGCAGGAGAGAGGATACATAACAATGAGACTGTACTTTCGCTTAACTGTAGAGTGTGGGCGCTGTGCCTACAGTTATAAAGACATCAGCTTGCTACAAAGTAGAAAAAAACAAACAAACTACCATTCAGAGTCCAAAGCGTGACTTTTTGGCTCACTAGGATTCTTTTTACATTTGTTTACTTTGCTATTGGAGACTTCGAACTCGTTTAATACGGACATCTGCCACTTTAACTGACTTAAAGTAAACGCCTGATGTGTCCCCTTTGCTGTGAGACAAACTGACGAAGGACGTGTGAATGACCTTCAGACAGATGTTGGGTAACGAATATTTCACGGGAAATTGAAGCCCAACATGAGTTTACCTTTCTGCTCTGTGGCAATGACTGTGGATACAGAAATACAGAATTACATGATAATATGCTGAGAAATTATGTAAAATAAATGTTGCTGATCCTCAATTTGTAAACATAAACAGGCCTGAGCAGCTGAATATTTACATGTGCTGACAGAAAAAAATTCTTTGACTGAATGACTTCAACTCTTAAAAATTTGTATCTGTCTCACGATGAGCTTTATTTATTGATTTGTGTGTGTGTGTGGGTGGGGGGTAAACAAATAAATGGCC
Source organism: Pterophyllum scalare (assembly GCA_024447675.2). Lineage (NCBI taxonomy): Eukaryota > Metazoa > Chordata > Actinopteri > Cichliformes > Cichlidae > Pterophyllum > Pterophyllum scalare. The sequence goes on from JAMQGT020014494.1 coordinate 32,583, forward strand.
AGTTTACCTTCGTGCAAAGGAAAAATGAGCAGAGGCACTGGGAGAGAAATTTCTAGGACTGTCTTGCGGGCTTGTTCCTGCAGAGGGAAGGGAAAAGAAGGGGACGGTATTTTTAAAGAGGAAAATGAAATGCAAGCCAAAAAGCACGAATAAGACTCGATTCTAACTCTGAAACACAGATGGCACATGTTAAAGCACTGATGACAGCGTTACTACAAATCAGATCAGAATCAAAAAGATAAAGCACACAGGCTTCTGAGTGCTGCACATTTTACTTGTCTGAAACATCAAAGTACTCCTTAAAAGATCACAAACATAAATGCATGTATTACAGATGCTGGAAAAATGTCAAGACATCCCATTATGAGTGATGTCATTTAGAAGAGTCTACAGAACATGGTGCAGCCTTCAGCACCCCCGCCTCAGGTCCTGTTTGGAGTGAGTTTGTTCTTCCTGTGCCTTCTTTCTGGGTACTCGAGCTTCCTCCCACAGTTCATAGACGTACGTGTCAGGTTAACCCGGTGATTCAAAGTTTGCTGTGTGTGTGAATGAACCTCTCTCTCTCCTTTGTTCTTTTCCCCACATTCTGCAGCAGTCCTTCAGCTCCTTATTATTTTCATTAAAAGTAATTTAGTTCACGTTGCCTTTAGAAGAGATCTTTGCATACATTCAGCCTGCCCCTCATCTGCACAAGCTCACTCTTTTTCCATCGGATGCACATTTATCTGCGTGTTTTAGCAAACATATTTTTGTAATAAACCTACTCTTTGGTTTGCAAATAATTAAATGAATTAATTAGGCAAATTTGCAAGCATATCTTTCTTTTTAAATCATTTATATAATGTTAAGAGTAATAAGTCGTGTTTCTACACCCATGGTGTAGTATTAGACATAAGTGGATTAAAGAGAGGGACTAAATAGTTAAACACAATGAGACCACCTCCTGCGATGACAAACACGGGCCTGAAACAATGAGGAGCAATGATGGAGCTGCTGAATGTAGTAAGTAATGAATGCTACATATTTAAGTGCTTTAATCACAACTAGTTCCAAGATGATAACCTCTTCCTTAGACTGCTTCTAATTTTTTTTGTTTAAATATTCTGCGAAAGGAAGAGCAAAATATGGTTGAGGTTTCTCTCTTTTATGAAAGTTTTCATGATCGTGAACAAAAATTTCTTCCTCTGTGATTCATTAACGAGGACATCAAATTTCTGTAGACACCCATATGCTCCTTGCTGCATGACTGCAATGAAAAAGATGTTTTTCTTACCTTTTGTACCAATATTACGTCTGAGCCACAGTGTTAGGTAATCCCAGAGCTGGATACTTTCATAAGCAGGAACACCGATGCTTTCTGAGTCTGAGTCCATCTTTAGAGACGGAGCTTGAAATAGAGACTAAAACACTGTGACTCTGTTTTTCCTGACCAATGGCAGGAAATAAAACGCCCTATGGTAAATGAGGGCGCCCCCCCCCCAATCCTGTGCATTTCCTCTCTGTAGGCCACCACTTCCTCACACAAAATAATCTCTGCCTTTAATTTGCCACTGCACTGTTAAATTGTTAGCCGAACGTGACAGAACCAACCTGACATATAATAAAACACACAACTTATTCATTACATTTTTGTGTTTTTTTTTTCCCTCTTTACAGTCAAGTTTTTGCATCTTGTGTGAAAGTCGGGCAACAGTACCCAGTGCAAGATTTTAACTAAAGGGTACCACAAAGTACATCCTGTGGATACTGATATCTATTGGTGCAAAGACCGTACTGTGAACCTTCCTGTGTTGTTAAAACGTTCTTTTTTTTGCACATTACACAATGGATTGCATTCCTGTTGGAGAACATATTGTATTAATGGCTCCTCCTCTATGCACCCAGTGCATATGCTTCTAACAATGGGGCCGTTCAACAGTGTTCACACATTAGGAGAGGTGCTGGACATACATTTACCTGTAAGAGACGAGAGAGGGGAGTGGGGTCGTGGTAAACCTGAAGACTGACCACTTCCTATCAGGCTTTTTCTGTTGCTCGTTCTGCAGCTGGAAAAGCACAGAGGCAAATATTAGTCAGTAAAGGTCATGACTGTAAAACAGACACACGCACACAAAAAAAAAGAAAAAAAAAATCAGCAGTACAATATAAAAAAGGATTTTGAGCGATAACTTACAAGATATCAGTGCATGCCTCAGACCCTTAGACAGGTAGTTTTTAAATGTAATCAGCAAAATCCTGACCTCGCCACTGATATGATCCTCTGTGTCCTGTTTTTGTTTGCACTTGTTTACCTTTTTTCCCTTTTTTGTGGTAGCTGTGATAGGGACTTAACCATAAATATTATGCACAGCCAGTGATTCTCATATTGATAAGAATTTACACAATACTGATACATCAGCTTTGTTTTAGTATTTATTTGTCAAAAGAAACAAAAATGTTCATTAGAAGAAAAAAAAAATAACTGCATTGTTTTACAGCCTTTCATCACACCATCTTTAATATTTAGCCAGAGGGAAAAAAATCAATCAATGTGAGGAAGCAGACTGGAAACTGACATGGGAAGAAAGCCTCATGAAACAGCAGCAGTGAACTGTTTATTAAATGAGAGGTCACTGTGGTCACGCTTCTAGCTTGGGTTACCAACAGAGGGCTGAGAGTCAGTATATACTTTAGATAACTACTTATAGTTAACTCTAATTTATTTGAATTTAGCTGAGACACAGAGATGATGCAGGCTGCATTCATGGAACACAGAGCTGCATGTTAGCTGCATCACACTGACTCTGAACCAAACCTGATGCACACATACACATGGTCATAGTCATGGAGAAGAAAGATTTTGTCTTGCAACGTCAAAGCTATAAGCCCTTATCTCCATTTTTGAAGTCAGCCATGTTCTTGCTTGTAGGCGTCTGGTCAACATATCTGCAAGGTCAGGGTTATATCGCCACCTGTTGCTTTGGAATGCTCTTGGCAGCACCTAACTTTAATATGGAGATATTTTTCAAAACAAAAGAAAAATCATTGTTTTTTAAAAAATTCTCATGCCCCTTAAATGTTGGAGTTAGATATTCAGATTTCTAATTTCTTTGCTTCTTCATCTTCTCCTGTTATATTCATGCCAGAAGTGTCTCAATCACATTTGTTCTGCTAAACAAGTTTTCTCCTGTCTTAGTGATCAATCCAGGTCTGAAGGGATTTGGAGACGTAATGTCAATCCTAAAAAATGCACCTGCAGACACTAAAGTTCTGACTTTACTATCCATCTACATATTCAATAAATGTATTTTTAATACATTTCTGGCTTAAAGCTCTATTGTAAAGCCAAAGCATCTCCTTAACATAACATACTCCAGAGGGAGGCTAAAGTCCTCGAGTCAACAGCCATTAAAATAAGAGGCGTCAACAATAGGATCGTCTTTCAGTCACCAAAAAGCAGGTTCTTTGCACAGCCTTCTTAATATTTTTATATTTATTGGTCATTTTAATACAGGACTATGACTCATGAGGAGCTGCTGTGACCAATACCACGTGACTAATATGAAGGCCAGTTTTTAACCTTGAGAGAAAAATGGAATATTTCAGCATAAAAGCACCTTCGCTGTTCAATGTCACTGTTGGTGCTGGGTTTATAATTTCAAATCAGAGGCTGTCAGTGGAGAAACAATGCCTGAAGAACATGAATTCACTTCAAGGTCAGAGACTCAATGACACCCTGTTACATAACCTCCTCAGAGATGTGAACCATTTCCAACAGTTTTCAGATGTTATTTGATAATAATTTCCTACAAATGCCACAAAACAATGTATTCTTTTCATTTTCTCCTCAGTTTTTTTTTTCCTCTGATATCTACTGAAGGAGACAAAATATTTTCAGGGATAAAGAACACATAACTGTGTTAAAATACTTTACTGCAGTGAGAGAAAACAACCATACATGTAGGAGCTACAGAGAGGAGGCAGAGTGTCGCTCTGTGTGTTGCAGTGATTGTATGAATTGATCGAACTGCAATGATGTGGCACAGCATGAGCAGGCGTCCCTCATCTCTTTATTAACACTGCTGCAGACCAGCTCCGACAGGTGCCACCGCAGAGCTCTCAGAACCTCAATGTCACACCAACTTTTCAGCACGGTTAATAAGCCCGCAATGCTCCATGCTCTCAAAAGACAAGATCTCATAAAAACATGGCTAAGGGTGGTAGAAATGGCCATATTTATACCATGCAACAGTTAATTACATACATATGCCGCGTAGCGGTGCAGGCCGCGAAGGCCGCGCAGGTTCGAGTCCCGGCCTGTCGCCATTTCCCGTGTCTTCCCCCCTTTCTCTCCTCCCAATTTCCTGTCATTCTCCACTGTTAATAAAGCTGATGTGGCCCAAAAAATTAAAAATTAAAAAAAATAAATTATATACACACACACATATATATATATATATATACACACACACACACATATATCACACACACACACACACTGTTCAGAGACAACACTCTAGTGAAATGAGTTTTGTAGCTCTGAATGGTTTTTGCAATCCAAAAAGTGAAAATTACAAAACCTCACTATGAATTGAGAGTAAATTTTCCAGTTACATTTTTGCACCGGGAGCTCAATTTACCAACATTAAACTGTCATTTTACAGTGGACCTACTGAAGTCCTCAACATCAGGTTCTTACAGCTGCTTGGTTGGCATTATACTGTTACTTTGGCATTTATACAACAATCTCCATAAAGAGCTTATTAATGTATCAAATTACTGTAGATAAGCATCTATAAAACCAGCAATCCACATTGTTATGAGAATGCTTCTGTATTCAACATTTACCAGCCACTGAAGACGCTCATAGGCTGAAGGTGGTGGTCATTGCTATCTAAGCATTGCTATTCTTAGTCAAAAACACTGGAAACCACACATCCACAGAAATTACAACCTAAAGGCAACAACTACAATAAAAAACACCACACCACAACATTAACTTCAACATTTATATTGCCATTAATCTTTGTGCCCACTTTGGGGATACCTCCTGAGGTTGCTACAATATCGTCCACCTACTTTTAAATTTCTTTACAGTGACTCTGTGCTAACTGTGCTAAACTTGATGCAACACGATTTTCCCAGATGAAGTGACTGGTAGTTTTACTGCATGTGTATCTTAGCGAAAGAATCCTTCAAAGAAATCCAATATTTACAGTACTCAAATTCATATACTTAAAAATGGCCCATTTTTGTATATGTATCATGCAATACTGAGGTTCTGCTAGATGGTTGCCAGACAACATCGGAATATATCACGCATAACTCACAGTTTATGGATATAAATTAGCTCATTGGTAGTTGGTTAGTAAGAAACATGATGACATCATAATACCTGGTATAGATAAGTACCTGTGTGCTAAGTTTGGCTGATCATGTATGAGAAGTTGGTGTAAGATTACTGGGGGAAAAAGAAGAAAAAAAGTCCTTAATTTTAAATCCATTTCTTAGAGTCACACTCGGAGGCAGTTATATGAATTTATTCATATTTAAAAGTGGCAGCTATAACATGTTTATAATATGTAGAATGTTTTAGTAGGTCCACCAGTTTTCTATTTAAATAATGCTGATGTAGCCACATTAACCTAGCACTGGAGATCTGTAGCACTGACTTTTAGCTGTACCAACACTGATAGCTCGTACGGACACAATATATTTTACCAGCCAATTTTAAATAATCTAGACCTAGCCAGATATTATCTTGTCTTTTTTATGAACGGCCAATATTAGATCCATCACAGATTTGGTATCTATACATATGTTTTTATGTCCTGATATGCAATGATATGTCATTACAGTGTTTTTTCCCCCACCTTCCTCCAGCTGAGTGGTTCCTTTGCCATTGTTTACAATACCTTCAACACATTTAGCAGCGTAGCATCAAAGCTGAGATGACAGTGATGAACAGTCGAGCGGTAACTTCACAGGAAGTTGCTCAAAATAGTGCTGAAAAGTTCACAAACAATGATCCCCTGCATTCTCTCTTTGGAATTTAACTTACTATATGGTATATTTATATACTTACAGTTTATAAAGCATGTCATACTTACTAAAATAGGTATGAGGCCATTTACTATATAAATCCCATTAAGTGCAGTACAGAAAATAAAAATCTCTTCACTGTTTGTTTTTTCCCTTTTTTGGATATTCAGTAAAGCACTGGCGTATATGCAATTCCTTTCAACTTCCAATAACATGTGACACGCACAGTGAGAAAGATCTGACTGGCAGAACGCTGATCCACTGATCTTCCATCACAGTGAAAAAAACATTTTGAGCAATTAAACAGGCCCCTCTGAAAGCATGAAGAATTTCTATCAAACTCATACAGGAGCATATAAACCAGAGTCAAGTGCAATTTATTGACCATTTCAAATGGCCAATTTTCACCCTTACTTGTTAAAGCCCAGGAAATACCTGCTGAAACAACAACAGGAAACAAACTGGTGCAGCATCATAAGCTGCTTGCAGTTCCTTATAGTTGTGCTGCTACCACATTGTTACTACAAAATCCAAGTTTATCTCCCTACATCAGAAGGGAAATCCGATTTTGACTAAAATCCCAGTCATTCTTGTTTACTCTGATTTCTAGAGCGAATCATGACTGTGGACATGTTCCATTAATCATTTATCACGATGGGACTGAGTGAATAATATCTGCTACACAGGTTCTCATCGAGGATCAAATTTAACAACATCTATTTATAGCCTCTGTGCATTCGGCCAAAATGAATGCCACACTGCTAACCAATCAAGCTTCTTGTTGTTTCACCTTCATACTGCCCACCCCAGTGTTTGTACCATCATAACTCCTATTATAGAGCTGACTACCACTCATGGAGAGATTTAAACAACTGCTTCTGGATTACTTCACAAAAAGACTGCCACAGATTCTGACAGGATGCAGTTCATCTTCATCACATTTGAAGCTAAGCTGAGCTTTGGTGGAGGCCCCTCTGTGGCCACAGCGAGGGGGGAGAAATCATGTTGGTATAGTGAAGCTTTAAAAGGGGGGTTTAAAGAAGCCCTGGGCAAAGATGATAGTGAGAAAGTAGGCCAGTATTTATGCTGTACTGCAGATGTGTGAGATTCCTGGAATGGATCCATATGAATTTTAAAAGTCTCAGTATCATGCAAACCTGTCGGGATCAGCAAACCATTGTTGGGTTAAAGACACGCACAACTACAAATCTCCCTTTTAAACCACTAAAAATACTAAGGGTGCTCACAAAATTTAACAATTCACTGCAGCGCGCGTTTTATTTTTACCTCACTCTTAAGACTCGTTTTACAGTAACCTACATTATTCAAACAGTTATTTCAATATGTCAAAAACAATTTCTTAGAATTCAGTTTGCTTCCTTATTTAGGATACAGGGAGAGGCAAAAATAGATGAAACTCTATGATTTACTTTGATTCCCAGAAAAATATGAAATGTCTGATCCTGACCCATGTCAACAAAAACCCGTGTTTAATCTTTTTTTTTTTAAACTTCTGTGAGTTTCGTTCCCATCACAGCTGTCAGGTGAGCTGACAAAGCGCAGTGACACACAAATTGCAACTCTGTGCTGACAAACCCAGATTCAAAGTCAGACATATGACACACGCTGCTCTATTAATAGTATTTAAATACTTGCCGCTTGGATAAAAAAGCATAGTTGCTCATTTTTGTAGCTACTGAAGACCAGCCATCTTCCTACTCCCAACTGGGATTCAGCTTTGACAAATTTTTTTTTTTTTTTAAACTTCAGGTTATGATATATTTTGCTTTGTACCTAATGCCAATATGACACAAATACACCAAATTACAGAAAACAGCTTAGTGTACAGTATCTTCCTCCACTTTTTTCCCTCAATACTGATTTTATAAGTGAAAAATAGATTGAAACCCATTCCAGCTCACTGCATAGTTCATAGATTCACTGGTCCACAAAAAGGCTCTTAATACCTATATTAAATAAACACATTTAATAATATTTATGAATAAATGTATAACTTGTCAAGAACAGCAGGAAAACTAATGGCAGTACACTCTGAGGTTTGAAAATGACAAAAATATTTATGAACTGATGCAAGATGTCCAAAAACTGCCACTGTTTCATGTTAAGCTATTCTGCACTGCAAAATAGGTCAGGACATGGATTAAAAATAAATTTCAGTATATGAGCTTCACCAGTACTGTAGCCCCGTCATATATGAGGGGGGAAATAAATAAATAAATAAATGGGATCAAGTGGCTTAGCTATAAACCAGTGTCTACACACACCAAATCTCATAAGGCAGCAAAACATTTTTAATTCAGTCAGTGTTTAAAATGTCAAGTAATAAATGACATCAAAGCATTTCTTCTTCTGTAGCTGCACTCTGCAAAATTATCAGAACTAAATATATTTTGTTGGCAATAAAACTTAAACAATAATCAGCATTTTCACAGACTCACTGTAAATGAATAGGAATGGTGCACATGAGAAACATGAGACTAACCCAACACCGCATTCAATCAGCATTAGGCCCACAAAGCAAATAAAACAACAGGCAAGACGGGAACACCCAGCTTCTTATTCATGTTTGCCTGCCATAAAGCAGGTCAGATGACCTACTGTAAACACAAGGGAAAAACATCCCCGCTGCCCTCACTGCTCCAGGAACCGTGCATGTAAACTTATCTGCCTGGTAGTAAAATAAAACTTTTTACTCTGTACAGACATTTCTGTGCCTGACTACATTATTTAAAAGGACCCTGAGTGAAAAGCAACACCACACAAAAAGTAGAGTGACTTTTTGTGCGTTGGATGGTACCTTTGAGACCGACGCAGACGGGCTCCGCTGAAGAAATGTGGCATGTTAAAGTTGGACAGAACTGTCCACAGACTAGAATCTGACATTGTGTCCAAATCATGCCAAAGAGGGAGATGTAAAGGAGGTTTCTGAAGACCTGATGAGCAGAAGCGATGGCTGTCAGAGGTTGAGAGGTTGTGACCCCTGGACCAGTCCTGACAAGTTTTCTCCTTCGGTCCAAACTTCCTCTGCACAGGCACATCTGCAGGCAGCTGCGGCATAAACACACTGGTAGGGAGGACAATGTGTCCTCAAACAAAAAGTAATCCAGGGAGGATCCTGAATGGCGCACAGAGTGTGATCCAGGTCAGGCGGTGACAGCCTCGGCTGTTGCGAGGATATGACACCTAATACCGGCTGACTTTGTGTTTTCCCGTCTCACTGCGACTGCGTTTCGTATCCGAAACACTCACCGTGCTCCCTTCGCTCAACATGCTTCATATCATGTAACAGGCATCTACCACTTCACATCCTGTGAAGGGGGGGTTGTGAGACAGAGGGGTAATGCATCATCAGCAGATGCTGCTGGGCACTCGCTACATTCACAAACTGGCACCCCTCCAAAAGTCTGTTGGGTCAGAATTAAGCAGGACTTATTTGAAATGGAAACGCTGGGTTTTTGAATGGATTCTTCTGCTATGCATAAAATCTGCTCTGCATAAACAGTCCTCTCACTCATTTGATAGGAGCTTCTCCTTAACTACATGACCTTTGATTTATGACTCTACAGAAAGATAAGCAGCGAAACACAAATGATTACTGAGAAAGCATGAAGCTCAAAAGTTTCAAACTTTACAATATTCAAATTTATGAAAAATATTCATCAAAAAATGGCTAACTTTACAAGTCTGACCTTTCAGGTGAAGGGAAAAAAATCTCAGAGATAGATTTGGGAATTCAAACAGTTCTGTTTGTCAGTGAGTATGTGTGAGCGCTCGGGTCAGCTGATCACAACAGCCTGTAAGGTGCAAAGTATGCAGACAAATTCTCTGAAGTAGCTGTAAGGTGTACAAACAAAACAATATTTCAAACCAGATGAATTTTATAAGCTTCTCCCAAAGAATGTTAGAGTCTGTGTTATTCAGCAGTAATTGTACACAAGGAAGAGCAGAGTTCAGCCCTGAAAACACAAACTTTACAGCTCCAGAACAATGATAAGTGTGCCTGCGTCACACGCAGAGTTTACAGTCTGTATACTGCATGCCACTTTCACAATCCAGCTTAAAAATATTTGTCTCGTCTTGCCTGAGATTCAATTGGTAAAAAACAAAAACGTCATGTGAGCACATGCATACAAAGATAAATGCCCTCCAAAAAAAGGCAGATTAACAGTAACATGGCTTAAGGTTTAATAGAGAGAAAATGTTTGTTGTTGCTGCCACAACAGATTTGACATTTGCACAAGGGTCCCGAAATAGTGTCAGTGTGATAAGAGTAAGTTATTTGTTTAATTAAAAAATATATACATACTAAACACACACAGGCCCTGAATGTGTCACTATCCTATTACAATATGTACTGTATGTTTGTTTTTTTTAGATAGATATACAGTGGTGTGAAAAAGTGTTTGCCCCCTTCCTCATTTCCTGTTTTTTTGCATGTTTGTCACACTTAAGTGTTTCGGAACATCAAACCAATTTAAACAATAGTCAAGGACAACACAAGTAAACACAAAATGCAATTTGTAAATGAAGGTGTTTATTATTAAAGGTGAAAAAAAATCCAAACCATCATGGCCCTGTGTGAAAAAGTGATTACCCCCTAAACCTAATAACTGGTTGGGCCACCCTTAGCAGCAACAACTGCAACCAAGCGTTTGCGATAACTTGCAATGAGGCTTTTACAGCGTTCTGGAGGAATTTTGGCCCACTCATCTTTGCAGAATTGTCCTAATTCAGTTACATTAGAGGGTTTTCGAGCATGAACGGCCTTTTTAAGGTCATACCACAACATCTCAATAGGATTCAGGTCAGGACTTTGGCTAGGCCACTCCAAAGTCTTCATTTTGTTTTTCTTCAGCCATTCAGTGGTGGACTTGCTGGTGTGTTTAGGATCATTGTCCTACTGCAGAACCCAAGTTCGTTTCAGCTTGAGTACACGAACAGATGGTCGGACATTCTCCTTCAGGATCTCTTGGTAGACAGCAGAATTCATAGTTCCATTTATCACAGCAAGTCTTCCAGGTCCTGACGCAGCAAAACAGCCCCAGACCATCACACTACCACCACCATATTTTACTGTTGGTATAATGTTCTGTTTCTGAAATGCAGTGTTCCTTTTACGCCAGATGTAATGGGACACACACCTTGCAAAGAGTTCCACTTTTGTCTCATCGGCCCACAGAATGTTTTCCCAAAAGTCTTGGGGATCATCAAGATGTGTTTTGGAACAATTGAGACGAGCTTTAATGTTCTTTTTGCTCAGCAGTGGTTTTCTCCTTGGAACTCTGCCATGCAGGCCATTTTTGCCCAGTCTTTTTCTGATGGTGGAGGCATGAACGCTGACTTTAACTGAGGCAAGTGAGGCCTGCAGTTCTTTGGACGTTGTTGTGGGGTCTTTTGTGACCTCTTGGATGAGTCGTCGCTGCGCTCTTGGGGTAATTTTGGGCGGCCGGCCACTCCTGGGAAGGTTCACCACTGTTCCATGTCTTCGCCATTTGTGGATAATGGCTCTCACTGTGGTTCGCTGGATTCCCAAAGCTTTGGAAATGGCTTTATAACCCTTTCCAGACTGATATATCTCAATTACTTTCTTTCTCAATTGTTCCTGAATTTCTTTGGATCTCGGCATGATGTGTAGCTTTTAAGGATCTTCTGGTGGACCTTACTGTGTCAGGCAGCTCCTATTTAAGTGATGTCTTGATTGAGAACAGGTGTAGCAATAATCAGGCCTGGGTGTGGCTACAGAAATTGAACTCAGGTGTGAAAAACCACAGTTATAGTATGTTTTAACAAGGGGGGCAATCACTTTTTCACACAGGGCCATGATGGTTTGGATTTTTTTTTCACCTTTAATAATAAACACCTTCATTTACAAATTGCATTTTGTGTTTACTTGTGTTGTCCTTGACTATTGTTTAAATTGGTTTGATGTTCCGAAACACTTAAGTGTGACAAACATGCAAAAAATGAGGAAGGGGGCAAACACTTTTTCACACCACTGTAGATAGGACAACAAAGTAGTTCAAAGACAGGCTACAATGTTCACTAAGGAAGTGCCAGGTCAGACCTGACGACCATCAGGAGCTGCAATGAGTGATCACTAGCCAAGTATGCTGCCTGGAAGGGATTCAAAAGCTAAGAAAGACAGATGGAAACCAAAAAAAAAAAATCAACAAAGTAAGAACACCAGCAGGTCTGGCACCTAACCATTGCATCTATTTACATATACAGTCCTCTGTGAGAGTGTCATCAGGATTCATTTTTGTCTGTGTAAATCCTGAGTTTGTAGGTGCATCCTGTCAGAGTGGCTCAGTCCTTCTCCCTGCAGGCCACTGTGACAGCCTTCACTCTAATTATGGCTCTGCTCTGTTTCTGTGTTCCATATTAGAAATGATGGTTCGGATGGTTCAAAGTCAAACTTGCATAGAGCAGCATGAATAGGGAGGTCAATGCTTGTGCTGACATCACAAGTAGGAAATTAGGGTTGCTGTGCTCTTACTGGCATGTGCCTCCTTTTCTAGTAGCTCTTGAAAGAAAAAAAAAAAAGACAAATATTAAATGGGAGCCATTATGCTCACTTCCAGCTCCATATATTTCTTATTATTATTATTTAACTCTTACTAGAATAGCGCTGAATATTCCGTTTAAAATTATACTTATTTATGTTATTAGTGGGCCTTGGGGCAGCCCTTCAGTAAAATAAGCCATTTAAGCATTATTTTGATTACAAGGGACAGCCAAACACAAGGTCTGAACAGCAGGCGGAAGGAGCACAAAGGCAGAGTTATGTGTCTAAGATGACTTTATTTGATATATGAACGTCTTTGAGAACATCCAAAGCCAAGAGTAGGAACAAACCTGTCTGAAACTAAGCATTTGTCTCATATAGATTGCCTATAGGTTTGGTGACCTCACTATTTAAAACTTTGGCCATGTTTAATGTGAACATCCACTGTTATAAATGTATGTATAAAAACACACACGTGGCTGACCAAAGGCCAGACAGTCCCCCAAAGGACCGCTATTTATGGATCTACTCTATATTAGCGGTGTTTCCAAGGGTGTAGTGGTTAACACATTCACTTGGCAAGCAAAAGGTTGCTGGTTGAATTCCAGCCAGAGACACAAATTCCCCCCTGGGCTCGTGTCAGGTAGGGTATCTGGCATGAACGCTGCCAAATCAAACATGTCAAACATGTAGAGCTACCGGCTGTAGCCACCCTTGTGGTAAGGAAGCAGTCAAAAGACAACAGTTAAACTTCTGATTATATGAAAGGCCTAAGGACAAATGCAATTCGTTTAACACCCACACCAATCAATCATTCATCAATCTGAAAGGAAAAAAAAAAAGGCTAAACAGTTTTTCCTTCCTTGCATCATTTTCAGAGGTTCTTAGCATGTTTAAGCCACCAACTGTGTATGCAAACAAAGCAAAAATCAGCAGCAACAATGTGCCTCACATTCTAGTGTATATTATCTATATGTCATCATTCAAGCAATGATCCTCTCAAAAACATGGCTTCTAAGCACTACTAGTAGTAAATTACTTCACAGGGTACCTTTAAACCAAAAACAAAAAAGAAAAATTTCAGAAAATGTTATTAACATTTTACTGCATTATACCATATACTCTAAATAGTCCATATTCCTTAAAGAGTAACTGATCAGCAGTTTTTAAACCATGGTGTCAATATCTTGTAAGGCAGCATTCACCATCTTTAGTACTGAGTGAAGAGCCCCAGTCCCCTCAAGGATTTGAGGCCAGTGTTGACACAGCAGTGTTGCTGACTCAGAGCACTCTGGCAAAAAACTCAGCGTCATCAGGCAAAGAAGTTGAACATGGTTCGACTAACACTGAAGCTAAACGTAATATTACCTGGCGTGGTAATGTCTAGTTAAATAGTACCTTAAATCGCAGGCTTCAATTTTGAATTTTAATTCATGTAACTACTGTCTGTCTACATGTAAACTAGCAAAAGTAATAAACAAAAACTATATATATATATATATATATATATATACATATATATATATATATATATATATATATATATATATATAGACACACACAGAGCAAAATCTGTCAAAATAATCAAAAATAATGATGCCAAAATATTGAAATCAGAAGTTTTGTACTGCAATGCTGCACTAACTTTAACCAAAACCTTTCAAACTTAGAATCTTGTTATTTATAGATTAGGTTGGTACAATCTGTTGCTGTCTAATGGTTCTGTAAGATCACCACTAGCGTACTGATTTGGCTTCTTAACTAAAATCCCCACACAAAACAACTATGTGCATTGGCACATGAATAAATCCTTTCTACGTTCTTGTATGGAGCTGACTCACTTAAATGCCTGCTCCACTTGACTCTCTATGAAAGCTGAGCGGGAACAAGAGGAGACCAGAGGTGAAATGGGTGGGTGTTTTCATGCTATTCATTGATACAGAAAATTCTCAGAATTGAGTGTTTTGAATGAGCTGGAAAAAAAAAATTCATTCCAAGTTTCATTCCACAGATTTTTCTTGGCACATCTGCTTTAGAATCAGGCTGAATAAACCTGACATAAACCTTAGACTGCCACACTCTTTATATCAGTAAAACATACACTGATCAGGATTGTGTTTGTCCCCCAAAACAGCCCTGACCCATCAAGGAATGGACTCTACTAGAGCCCTGAAGGTGTGCTGTGGTATCTGCACCAAGATGTTAGCAACAGATCCTTTAAGTCCTGTGAGTTGAAAGGTGGGGCCTCCATGGATCGGATCCATTTGTCCAGCACGTCCCATAGACACTCAATTGGAGTGAGATCTGGGAAATTCGGAGGCCATGTCAACACCTCAAACTCATTGTTGTGCTCTTCAAACCATTCGTGAACCATTTTTGCTTTGCGGTATGGCACATTATCCTGCTGAAAGAAGACACAGTCATTACAGAATACAGTTTTCATTAAAGGGTGTGGTCTGCAACAATGCCAAGGTAGGTGGTACGTGTCAAAATTAAAATCCATATGGATGGCAGGATCCAAGGTTTCCCAGCAGAACATTGCCCAAAGCATCACACCATCTCCCCCGGCTTGCCTTCTTCCCATAGTGCATCCTGGCGCCAGGTGTTTCCCAGGTACGTGATGCACATGCACCCAGTCTTCATGTGATGTAAAAGAAAACGTGATCATCAGACCAGGCCACTTTCTTCCATTCCTCCATGGTCCAGTTCTGATCCTCACGTGCCCACTGTTGGCACTTTTGGCGGTGGGCATGAGTCAGCATGAACACCCTGACTAACCCTGTTCCTGGTTCACCACTCTTCCTTCACTGGACCACTTGTGATAGATACTGACCACTGCAGACTGGAAACACCCCACAATAGCTGCAGTTTTAGAGATGCTCTGACCCAGTTGTCTTGCCATCATAACTTGACCCATGGCCCTGCTTCTAACACATCAGCTTTGAGGACAAAATGTTCACTTGGTCCCTAATAGATCCCACCCACCAACAGTTGACACAATGAAAAGATAATCACTGTTATTCCCTGTCAGTGGTCATAATGTTATGCCTGATCGGTGTGTAGATAGTTAGTGAACTTTATCCAAGACCACAGACTTTGAAATGGGCTAGTTTTAAACGAATAAGCTGTAGAAAGTTTGTTAAAACTTATCAGAAAAGGCAAAAAAAGAGTTAAAAAAATTTTTTTTGACTACAACATAGCGACGAGACACAAAGGAAACAAAAATCTCAAAATCTGAAGTCCCAGCCACCGTTCATTCCATGTGTCCAGAATTATACAAACACTACCTCACCAGCAAGATTGCTTCAACCATTTTAAAGTGAAAGATGAATCGCTCGTCCATGAACAACTGCAGTTTTAAAGCATATTGCTAGGTATAATGTGGAGAATGGAGAGCACAGCGTGAAACGCGCAATATAAACACTAATTATAAACTATTTGAGATCAAAGCAATAAGCCTGGATGTTGAACTATTACTAGCTTTTACTGTTTTGAATATTCTTCAACTGAATTGAATCAAGCCTGGGATTCGCACAGATTGAGACCATAATTAACTTTGATCTATTGCAAATGCCACAAATCCTACTTAGCACATGAAAGAGAAGCATAAACCTCAGAACAGAGAGGGGTAAGATGGGGGAAGGGGTGACATTATCAGCATTATATAAGTATCATGACCTCCCCTTTCAATGTCATTTCAATGGCAGATGATTTTGTTGGGGCAAACTGAATACCAAGCCTAAGCCATATGATGCATGAAGACAAGATAACATGCACTAACAGGCCCTTAAATAATAAAGGGAAAAAAAAAAACACAGCCATGGTTGAAGAACTTTTGCTTACCTCCAGAAATGAAAAGCGTGCAGTGGGCTGCACGGACTGCAAGGGCTAGTGGGAGTAGGGCTCAAGCTTCTGGGAGTGAGGCTGCAAGTTAAATGGAGTGTAGTGAATAGTTGTCTTATATTTCTGTCTCTCTCTCTCTCACACACACACACACACACACACACAAAACAAAAACCAAAAACCTACAGCTCGGACACATGCCCAGATCATCATGAGATCCCTGTCAGATGAACTCAAATTGTGTTTGAAAGGCAGGTCTCCAAGGCATTTGTCTGGTTCTGCAGTAGCTTGGCATTGGGGGCGTTTGACCCTTTAGACTATTCAGATTAAAACAAAAGACATCAATCAAGTGCGTTTGCTAAAAGGCTCATAAAAGCAGTTCAAAATTAACTAGTCTTAACTGATCTTAGAGACAGTGAGTCTCCTGTTTGTCAGACCATACAGAATGACTTTCACCTTATTCTGCTGCAGTCTGTGAGTTATCATGTGTGCAGTCATTTTTCAACACAACTGAACATTAGGTCCCACAAAGGTGAGGAAGTTTTACGACAGACTGGTTTAACCAGACAAATGTATACGGGTTTTAAAGTGATATGTCTCTATTAAGATTAAATCCACCAATCAATTGATCATAGCCATCAAATCCTCGTTCATGTTGTCCAAAAACCATGAAATTCTGCACTGGATGACATGTTCTGTCCTTGCGTTAGACATGTGAAATGTAGTTACTAAGTTAATACCACATGTATTAATTCTTCAAGGATGTTAGTGCCCAGATATGCACCACTTCCATCTCAGTGAATATTTGCTAAAAGCTACAGTTGCCAGCAGTATTTATTGGACATTTTGCAGATTTACATCTTCAGTATGAACAGAACAAAAATATATTTTGATATTATTTGTTTATTTTTTACAACAATATATTTTCCAAAAAATTAATAGCAGCACCCATTTACAACTGGACACTCCCCTTCCTCTTACTTTGAAAGTTAATTGACTGCTAACCACCCGTCTCCAGTCGAGTTAGGTTGAGGCACTGAGTCCACTGTCCCACAGGATTGATGTACTTCAACTCCACCATCTTGGACTGCAGCTGCCAATGGTAGACCTCGTTTTGCTCTGAAGATCTGCTGCAAGCCCTAACTAGCACCTGCAGCAAGTGGAGAATTAGACCCGCTCTGCCAAAATAGAAGAACAGGGACTACTTTCAACAGCTGCAGTCCAAAACAGTGGAGCTGTAACCCGTCCATGCCTACCTTTCACCACAAGTACAGTTTAACTCTGTGGGAAACACTGAAGTTAAAATTCAGCTTAACACTTTTCATGGGATTTGCTGCCAATGTTACAAATCATCCTCATTCAGAAACACGAGGTGCTGACATCACAAGATTATTACAGCAAATATCAGTGGGCAAAGTTTGCTTAGAATGAGCAATTTTAAAATAGGATATAAAATGTTATGCAGTCCTTATTAATCCATAAAATTCAATAGACATTTTAAACAAGTCTAGTTAGATAAATGATTATTATGCATACAAATGATTTTAAAGCAAAATTAGCAGTCATTCACCAGTAATTTTATGCTCAACTGCAGATTTTAAATCCTCAAATGGAGGGAACCATAGCAAATGCCTTGTTGACCTAAATAAAACACACATCAAATCAAACCAATAACAGGAGCTGTGATATCAGCGGAAAGTGACATGTAAACCACACAGCCCTTAACACTTCACTGCTTTTCAGCTTATTGATCACATCCAACAAACACTGCCTCAACACTCTTGATAGGAAATGCACACAGAGCACACCTATGTGTGCACTGTTTGCGTGTGTCATGCCAGCAAATAAAAACATGTTGTGCAGTTGCGGCACTCCTTTTGTGTGACACGTTATCAGTCTGTCCATCGCACACGCGTGCACGATAACATGAATCTGTGAACACATAAATAAACACAGACACGCGAGCACAAGTAAGCTGTGAAAGATCTGGCTTTAGACTTCCTGCTGCAGATGCTGCTGCTAATGCTAACACAGCACACAGCATAAAGCAACAGTAAAAGACAGCAACAAGACACAGAGACAGAGGACACAGACACATCAGAGGAGCTGTGTCTCCCCAGTAGGATAACGGAGGAAAATACTCACTCTAGCGTCAGCCCTGGAATTCTCAGCCTCTCCCGCTGGGCTTTCATGGCTGAACTGTGCTCGTTTGCTCTATTGTGGTCATGATATGCATTCACACTGTCTATCTGCCGCCCCCCCTGCACTGACAAAGAGCCAAACCCAGCCACCACAGGACGATGA
Organism: Pterophyllum scalare; assembly: GCA_024447675.2. Taxonomy (NCBI): domain Eukaryota; kingdom Metazoa; phylum Chordata; class Actinopteri; order Cichliformes; family Cichlidae; genus Pterophyllum; species Pterophyllum scalare. Next base: position 51,277 of record JAMQGT020014494.1, read on the forward strand.
GAAGGATTGGCTTTCTCTCCCCCCTACAAAAAGGGAGGGAGGGGGGGTTTTAAAAAAAAAAAGAGCAGGGTGGGGGGGGTGGGCTATGGCTCTTGTTTTGGTCTTTCCACGTTCCACCTTGAAGCTGTCAAATGAGATCCTCAGTTGCCTGCGGAAGGCATGGAGGCAGGACAATACCCCCTCTCTCCTCCCCTAATACACGCCCCCTGTTCCTTCAAACACATGCACATTTGTGCCCCCCAGCACCACAACCCCTTCACAAGCTGGTGACTTGCTACAGAGCAGAAATTAAACCCGAGTCTTGGACGTGAAGTCACCTTGACAGACGCTAACGCGAGGCTGTTCGATGCGATGTCAACACAACCAGAGAGATGATGTCATCTTCGGAAGAGAAACATAATGCATCGCTAACTGCCAGCCTGCATCCGTCAATGTACAGGAAGCAAGACCGTAAATCAAACTCATGAGAATAACCGTGTAGCAGTTTAAATAAAAGGCATGAGGCGAGTGCTTATGCTTAAATTAGGAAGCCATAAGAATGTTTAGCTTCAGTGTGGAATTAAATACAGTAGGATGACGCTCCCAAGTGTCTGTCAACAATTTTAAAACACCCTGGAACTTACTGCTCATCAACAAAAATTTCGTACTGCCAGACCATCAAGATCCCAAGAAGTTGAAATGGGTCAGTGACTCACTGGCAGGAAATTATCTGTGAGTGAATTGCTGAATTACAAAAGATTGAGGTTATTCGGTATAATTTGACATCACTCTGTAAAAGAAACACTTCCAAAAAATGTGTTTGAGTCACCTACAGAAACTGGGAAAAGTATGAAGTATGAAGATGCTTCTGTTCAAATGTGAGTAGAGAAAAATAGAAAGCAAAGTAGACTTCAGTCACTCATCCAGTACAATAATGAATTCTTTATTACTACCAACATGTTTGAGGAGCAAAGAGCCACTGCTGATGGCACCAAACACTGCATTAACTGCAGACTGAGGCAAGCAGGAAGTGGAGCATAAAAAGGTGTAGGGGTGTATCCAGATTACAACACGTCAAATATATAGTTATGCAAATGTCAAATATTTTGATAATTCTTTTAAAAATATTTCAGACTTTTTAAAACTCATCAATTTTTGGGGTGAGCCAAAATGTTGATACAGCAATATGCTGCATTACTTCCTCGTCAAATACATCACACCGGTGGCAAATAATATGGATATTTTTAAAGCAAACAGGTGCTCTAACACAGTTCTAGAGAACAGCAGGTCAGACTGTCCTATCAAATGCATGAGGGCACATTACCCAAAGTGCTAGCAGACATTCATTCCCACTTCATATAAAGACAGTTGAAATGTGCAGAGGCGAGAAATAAGGCAGGTTTAAAATTCTTCCTTTTTGTGTACAGGAGCGCAAACCCACTTCCATTTAAGAGGACAGGGTGGCCAAAAAATGTGTACTGTTACATCAATGATCACACTGCCTTTCTTGGCCTCCTTTTTTAGCTGCAACTTCTCACAGCAGCTATAAAACACCTTTCAGTTCAGATGTGGTGGGCATACTAGCTCCTTTATAACAAATGGTGGTCTTAAATTATCTTCAGCCAACAGGTTTAATACTGCCATTCCAAAATTCAGAAACCAGAAAACAGACAAAACGATCATTCCTTCCATCATCTGCACAGTAAGAATGTGCCACACAAACAGGCAAGTTAGCTCACGTTTAGATAGAGATTTACACGTTAGACAAGTCTAACAAAAACAACAAACAAATTCAAGATCACTCGTGGCTTTACTTTTAAAGAAATTACAGCATGTTTAAACAAGTGTACCAAATATATCAGAGGGGCACATAACATATTAATTAGAACTACACTGCTCAAAAAAATAAAGGGAACACTCAAATAACACACCCTAGATCTGAATGAATTAAATATTCTCATTGAATACTTTGTTCTGTACAAAGTTGAATGTGCTGACAACAAAATCACACAAAAATCATCAATGGAAATCAAATTTATTAACCAATGGAGGCCTGGATTTGGAGTCACACACAAAATTAAAGTGGAAAAACACACTACAGGCTGATCCAACTTTGATGTAATGTCCTTAAAACACGTCAAAATGAGGCTCAGTATTGTGTGTGGCCTCCACGTGCCTGTATGACCTCCCTACAACGCCTGGGCATGCTCCTGATGAGGTGGCGGATGGTCTCCTGAGGGATCTCCTCCCAGACCTGGACTAAAGCATCCGCCATCTCCTGGACAGTCTGTGGTGCAACATGACGGTGGATGGAGCGAGACATGATGTCCCAGATGTGCTCAATCGGATTCAGGTCTGGGGAACGGGCGGGCCAGTCCATAGCTTCAGTGCCTTCATCTTGCAGGAACTGCTGACACACTCCACCCACATGAGGTCTAGCATCGTCCTGTATTAGGAGGAACCCAGGGCCAACCGCACCAGCATATGGTCTCACAAGGGGTCTGAGGATCTCATCTCGGTACCTAATGGCAGTCATGCGTCCTGCGGCCCTCCAAAGAAATGCCACCCCCCACCATTACTGACCCACTGCCAAACCGGTCATGCTGAAGGATGTTGCAGACAGCAGATCGCTCTCCACGGCGTCTCCAGACTCTGTCACGTCTGTCACATGTGCTCAGTGTGAACCTGCTTTCATCTGTGAAGAGCACAGGGCGCCAGTGATGAATTTGCCAATCCTGGTGTTCTCTGGCAAATGCCAAGCGTCCTGCACGGAGTTGGGCTGTGAGCACAACCCCCATCGGTGGACGTCGGGCCCTCATACCATCCTCATGGAGTCGGTTTCTAACCGTTTGTGCAGACACATGCACATTTGTGGCCTGCTGGAGGTCATTTTGCAGGGCTCTGGCAGTGCTCCTCCTGTTCCTCCTTGCACAAAGGCGGAGGTAGCAGTCCTGCTGCTAGGTTGTTGCCCTCCTACAGCCTCCTCCACGTCTCCTGGTGTACTGGCTTGTCTCCTGGTAGCGCCTCCAGCCTCTGGACACTACGCTGACAGACACAGCAAACCTTGCCACAGCTCGCATTGATGTGCCATCCTGGATGAGCTGCACTACCTGAGCCACATGTGTGGGTTGTAGAGTCTGTCTCATGCTACCACGAGTGTGAAAGCACCACCAACATTCAAAAGTGACCGAAACATCAGCCAAAAAGCATAGGTACTGAGAAGTGGTCTGTGGTCCCCACCTGCAGAACCACTCCTTTATTGAGTGTGTCTTGCTAATTGCCAATAATTTCCACCTGTTGTCTATTTCATTTGCACAACAGCATGTGAAACTGATTGTCAATCAGTGTTGCTTCCTAAGTGGACAGTTTGATTTCACAGAAGTTTGATTCATTTGGAGTTATATTGTGTTGTTTAAGTGTTCTCTTTATTTCTTTGAGCAGTGTGCATATAGACAGTCCCATGTATAAAAACTGTGCACATTATGTTCTTAAATAAATATAAGGCTAAGCTAAGATAGCTACATTTTACTGCATTCTAAATATTTTGCAGTGACACCTGAAATATCTGCCATCACTGAAAAGGTAGATGACTAAGGGTTTTTTTGTTTTTTTTAACTGCAATATGATGTATGACTATTACTGTACCAAGGGCAAAGAAAAATACTGTGCAGATAGCCTCTATTATTCAGCTGAAAATGATTTTTAAAAAATCAGTTCTACTGTTATGCAAAAGTAGACTAACATCTACCAAGCTATACAAACTTTCCCCTCAGTATATAAACAGTAATATGCATCTTATTTAAATTACTTGGTGAAGTCAACAGCTTGCTTAAAGGTGCTCTGCACTGGCACTTGTAAACGCTTGTGAATGTGTTGTCTAAATAAGTCGTCGCATTCAAAAAAAAAAAAAAAGACTCATTATCGAGACATTTTCTAGTTTTACAGACAAAACTCACAAAGCACTCTGAATTAAAAACAATTAACCAACATCAATGGAGAACCATGTTAAAGAATACAGAATAAAATATACAGAGGAAAACACAAATGTCAACGGAAGCTCTGATTTTATTATTATTAAATTATATTCTGCCTTTACTACAGAACTGCTGAGTAAGAACTACTGAAGTACAGGTTCTGAGTGCTTTCATTAAACAATCTGTACACAATATTGTTGTGTTGTCACATTGTAAAATTGACCTATTGTCATTGTGTTTTAAAGCTCAGCAGTAAAAATCAAACTAAGTTACTGAAAAGTTCTGAGGATACAGTTTTACAAGACTGATTAAAAAAATTAACAGCTTTCAAGGCTAATCCTGTTAGATTATATAATGGATAGATAAGGGGTATGTCACAATGCTAGAAATTTAGAAGTCAGTACCAGTAAAATTACACAATTCTTGCTGCCAAATTGGATACAAAAAAAACCCAAAAACTGAATTGTAAAATTTTTGCACATTTATTAAAAAAGAAAAACTGAAATATCACATGGCTCAGTATTGAGTAGGAGCACCCTTTTGAGCTAGTACAGCCATGAGTCTTCTTGGGAATGATGCAAAAAGTTTTCCAGACCTGGATTTGGGGATCCTCTGCAGTTCTTCCTTGCAGATCCTCTCCAGTTCCATCAGTTTGGATGGTGAACGTTGGTGGACAGCCATTTTCAGGTCTCTCCAGAGATGCTCAGTTGGGTTTAGATCAGGGCTCTGGCTGGGCCAGTCAAGAATGGTCACAGAGTTGTTCTGAAGCCACTCCTTTGTTATTTTAGCTGTGTGCTTAGGGTCATTGTCTTGTTGGAACCTTCAGCCCAGTCTGAGGTCCTGAGCACTCTGGAAGAGGTTTTCTTCCAGGACATCTCTGTACTTGGCCGCAATCATCTTTCCTTCAATTGCAACCAGTCGTCCTGTCCCTGCAGCTGAAAAACACCCCCATAGCATGATGCTGCCACCACAATGCTTCACTGTTGGGATTGTATTGGGCAGGTGATGAGCAGTGCCTGGTTTTCTCCACACATATCGGTTAGAAATAACGCCAAAAAGTTCAATCTTCGTCTCATCAGACCAAGAATCTTATTTCTCATTGTCTGGGAGTCCTTCATGCGTTTTTTTGGCAAACTCTATGCAGGCTTTCATATGTCTTGCACTGAGGAGAGGCTTCCGTTGGGCCACTCTGCCATAAAGCCCCGACTGGTGGAGGGCTGCAGTGATAGTTGACTTTGTGGAACTTTCTCCCATCTCCCTACTGCATCTCTGGAGCTCAGCCACAGTGATCTTTGGGTTCTTCTTTACCTCTCACACCAAGGCTCTTTAAATTTATTTATAAATTTAAAATTTAAAGGGGTCTGAATACTTTCCGTACCCACTGTACTGTCACAGCTCTAGTGTAGCCTTTAACAAAAAGCACAAATGTGTTAGGCCTATGTCATAATTTATAACTGTCACTAGTAAAGAAATGCTGTGCGCATAAAAATGAAACTTAAATGGCAACAATTCTGAAAATAAGTTGCCATTTTTCAAGCTAAATTTCTTGACCACAACCAAATTCCAGATTCAAGATATTTGCTGCTTTCCTTCATTTTCTGTGGAAGTAAGGTATTTGTGTTCAGGACTGTTAAAACAAGCAATGTAAAAATTATTTATGGGTGTGAGAAATCATTACAGATTTTTTTTAAAAAAATAAACGGTCTATAACATTGTGCAGACCAGCCAATTAAAAGCTAGGACTCAAACATTTCAGTGAACGCTGACAACAGCTTCAACTCCAACGACTGACTTAATGAAGCGTGGTCGAGCGTCTGTTAAACCAAATGTAACAGAATCTACAGTCAACAGATCCTCTTTAATATCCTGTTGCATGGCAAAGCAGCTGACATTGGCAGACAGAATGGCAGGTTTAGTACCTTTGAGGTCAAAGAGCAAAAAGCTGTGATTTTGTGTTGATGATGAGAAATGGGATTAAACACAATGGTCAAGAAATCCATTGAATCCATGTTGATCTGCATACAAATAATTGACTTTCAGTCGCTTAATTGAACTCAGCAAAAGACTTCCAGCTATTAAGGTCAGTCTATAAATAGGTTAAACCGATATCTCAACTAGAATGACTCCTGCTGAAAACAAGCCTAGATATGACAGTCTAAAGAGGTGTAATCCATCACTCCTGTTGGCATGGAAAAAGAAATCAACACAAATGCCCCCAATAACAAAAAGAGAATGCGGACAGTGGTAATTAAAAAGGCATCAGCCAGTATGTTAATGACATAAAATTTTCAGTAGATGGCTCTCTGTCACAAGAAAACCTCAGAGTTCAGAGCTCTGTATTTAACAGCACTGAGGAACCAGTTTGAGTTCTGTGCATTTTTCCCTACACTGATTAGAAGATGTAGCTTTAGCATCTGGCAATCTTTTTTAAAACTCTTTTTCCTAGCATATTCCTTACTCAGCTCCTATGTGTCATATTACCATGTGACCCAGTCACAGTCAGACTATAGCTCCAATACTAAAGATAAATTATATTATCTTCTAATTTTAAAAGATGACAAATTAGTACAAACATGTTTTGGCTTTGTAAATAAATTTCAGCTTTGATACATCTGAAGCCACCATATCAACTTTGTCAAATCCAAACAGCATTACTATGGTTACCAAGGTCACTAGAGGTTGCAGCTCTCTAAATATACACCAGTGCAGTTGGTGATCTGACAGCAGCATGTTAGTAATGGGTCACCTCCATTATAGTACCTGCCCTCTCTGGTGAGGTGACAGTGAGAGCAACAAGGTGTTATGGATAATTCTCTCGCCACCAGAAAATAAATCAAACTAAAGCGGAATCGATGTAGAGGAGGTCTTTTATGCCTTTGCACAGCTTAAAGCTGCATCTCATCCGGCCATGGAGCGTATTCAATAAGTTTCTGAACTGAAATCTGAGCAGCCAGCCTGAGGAGGACAGTTTCATTTAGTGTAGATGTCTGCTCTTTTCTGATGACAAGACCGACCACTATAAGAACAGAGGTCAATTATGTATTTCTCCATGCAAATTGATATTCACAATACTTTCCAAAATGTCAGTGAGGGAAAAAAGGCAATTGCTCCATTCAAACAAAGTAAAATCATACTTTCCAAGAGCTGTCCATATATACGCAGATATGTCAAGATGAGTACTCTCACAGCACAAGTTTAATATGGTTAATTTATATGCCAAGTGCCTTTCTTCTCCTACTATGAAGTGATTTTTATTTTTTTGCAGAAAAGTGATTTTAGACACAATTTTAGATGACTAACTCTCAAACAGTTTTTCCATTATTCATCAATTTGCAAGACTAGTGATAAAATGTGATCAGGCACCTAGAATATGTAAAACAAAACCTTTGCAGCTCACACTGACCTAAACTGGTTATGCAACATAGCTATTTTAGGTAAATAAAGCAAAATGCAGTGATCCCAAATGAGGCTAATACTTCATTAACTAGCACACAATAGCTGGTAACAACAACAACCGTCTGCATAGTAAAATGTGCTTAACTGAAAACTGAATGAAAAATTCCACTATATTCGTTTTGATCACGTGCAAACCTTTTAGGGTTTCTAATTCTTCCACACCCTTCTTGTCATTTTGCACAACTGCTGCATATTGAGAAGGGATTTGTGAGAGCCAGGTATTTCAGTGTTTTATCCTACAGTTACTCAAAATACCATGTTGCTATTTCATGTAGTATTGTGGTAGAGAAGAATAATTAAAATATATTTTTAGATGAGTCTGAAGCATAAAATGTAAAAAATATAAGACTGAAGCTGAAAGCCTTCCAAAATGCAATGAATATTGTAAAGAATACTCATGCCCCTGTATGCATTTACACTGAACATAAGTTTGTTTTTTTAATTAACAATTTCAGGGCTTCCACTCATTTAACCTTGAACATGTGCAACATGATTTTATACTATGCATTAAATAAATGTAATGTGTAGTGCGTGATACAAAAAAATTGTATTAATACTGCAAAATTCACAGGACTCTATGAATTGATAGTCAATTACATGATGCGATGCCCAGCATCTCTCCACCAAGGTATCAGTCAGAATATTTGGAGATGTGTTTGAGTGTAAAAGCCAGACTTAGTAAGCCACTCAGTTTAAATGGTAGGTATTTACTTTGTGTCTCTGTAACATTTATGCTGGTACTTACAAACTGCCTCTTCTGGGAAGACTCAGCTCCTTCTGTAAATGAAAACAAAAGAGTTTTAAGTACCCAAATTAAAACAATGCGCTATGTTGCATCTTAGTCTTTGGCATTCTTTTTGCACGTTTCAACTGTTGTCATGCATTATGAAGTTATTACCAAAAAGCAGAGTTGCTACTTAGACAAAAGCTGCTGCAGCAGATTTTGTGACGTAGACGTAAAAAAATATAAAAATAATATAAATGTAAAAAAAAAATTTTAAAAAATGATCTTGATCGATAGATCGATAGATAGAGGCATGAATCTGAGATTGAATGGTTGTCTGTCTCTCTGTGTTAGCCCTGCAACAGGCTGGCGACCTGTCCAGGGAGAACCCTGCCTCTCGCCTTATGGTAGCTGGGATACCCTTGGATGGAGCATTGCTTTACAAAGATGAAATTCAATATAATATTCAATAAACTTTAATTTCTTCTGCTTTTCACCTGCTGCAGCACTTTAACGTCTTCCAAAAAGAGCCAACATATGGTTGGAGATCACAGAGCTGGTATCAAGCTGTTTTATCCATTCCCAGAGAACTGGAAGAATCTGCATCTGGATTTCAAACGGCTCACTTAAATCATGTAACAGCTGTAATAAAATTAATCTGCATGCTTCAAACGATTTAAATGAAATTTCTGTTACTTGCAGATTGTTTACATAAGGTACTCAGTCAGGTAAACAAGTATAAAAATCAATTCCACACCCTCCTTATGCTGTGAATGCAACTTGATGTCTGGTCCACTTCTTCTACAGATCTTTGTTTAAATGCTGTACTTAAAAAAAATTGGAAAAAAAATTGAAAAAAAGGAGGGGCGCTAAAAACCAGCTGTAGAAAGCAAAGTTACACAGCAGTAATTTACTGCATGTACAGCAAAAGCCCAGCAAACATCAATGCCCTCACTGATTTCTGGGGGGGGGGATTTGTTTTCTCACAAGCTTGTTACTTGAGAAAAATAAACAGTACATGTAAAAATTTGCAAAGTTGCAAATTTCTTGCAGTCATTAAACAGCTGGCTAAACTTGTTGATCTATCTTACAAACTACTTATGGTGTTTTGTGCTTTGTTTTGCTTTTTTAAATATTAGCAGCTAAGTCCAGTCTCCAAAATACAGAAGTCAAACTGTATTGTGACAAAGAAATAGTAAAAAATTACTGAAGAGCCAAAAATATGTAAGACTCCCCAGATTTCAGGACTGAAAGCCCCGCTGGTTTTCTTCCTGAAGGTAAACGCAAAGGCATAGCTGAAGGACTGGATAAACATCTACACCTAGTTTAGAGTAAAGTGAACTCTAAACTGTTTTTGATTCAATCAGAGGATCAACTGATGACCCCCTGGCAACCGCTGGTCACTAGGAAGAGAAAAAAAAAAAAGTATTCCCCAACCACTTAACAACCACCAGCCTTTAACAACCACTTTCCAACCGGCAAGTGGTTGTTAAAGGCTGGTGGCATTCACAAGGTGAAAACAGTCAGAAAGAAGGTGCTACATCAAAATCCTCTTTGTGATTGCTTTGCTCACAGCTTTCATGGAAGACGCCGACTTGTTTGCAAACACTCTGCATTTATTCCCTAGCAGTAACAAAACTTAAAGTGTAACACAAACTGAGAACATTCTTCTTCAAAGTAAAAGTTTAATCTTTTGCGATGTATTGGCTGCAACTGTAAAGCACGAATTTTAACGTAGAAGCAAACTGTATCCGTGTCTTTTCACAGTATCACTACTGCTCGGCACATAGTTGGTATGTGTTTGCAGACAAGTTGAGGTCTACCATGCAAACTATGGGCAACCACAAAAATTTGCTAGCAATCAAAGCATTCACAAGGTGGTTTAAAATGCAGCACTGTATAATCTTTGTGACCAATTTCACACTAGCAACTGCTAGCAACCTCCAGTAACCATTTGCCAACCAGTTACAAAATGCACAATTTTCCTTATAGACCAGTGGTTGCCAGACTGTTGCTGACTGGGGCCTAATTTGATCACTCTGAGGAGCAAAGATGTGTGTATTCAACCGTCCTAACGGGTCCCATAAGACATTTGGATTATTTACAATCTAAAATCTAATATTTCTTTCCAATTGCTAGGTGTTTTATGCAGTTCAAATTTATTTTCCATGGAAGGATACCTCTTCTGGATTGACTGCTGTCAATTTTAACTTTGTTAGAAGCATTATGACTGACTCTGGGAATGATGTGTTGAACTTGGCCACATGTGGAGCTATAGCTAAATTTGTTTATATCTAAGAGCACCACCAGCTCTGATGATTTTCCTAATTTCAGAAAGATCCATCTACTGATAGCACCTACTCCAGAAGTCCTAGCCTGATCCTTGCCTCTCCACTTTAAGAAACTGTCTTAGCTGCAATGAAGTCTAAGTGCTGCCAGATAGGTAATTTCCCCAGTCTCTCCAGTGACAAGATGATGTGCGTTTCTCCCGAAGCATAATTGATGGGCAACCGGATGTAACTCAGGTAGGGAATAGAAACAAAGCCAAGCTGTCAGTCTTGAGCTTTGAAGGAAGCATTTTTAATAAGATGTAGTACTGCACTTGAGATTTGTGTGTTACAGATCTGGACTACCGAGTCAGCTCCACTGGAGTGGATGGTCCCTAAAATTGGGGAATTTCACCAGAAAGTAGAAGCCATAATGTTATATATGTTTTTTTTATATAATATTTTAGTTCTAGAGCATTCAAATGCCATTCCGTCACAGTTTGCTAGAGTATATTTTTCTTCACCAAAATGTTGGCATTCTTCATTTGGAGCAGCAAATCAACTGAATCCACCACAGCAACCGCTGACAGCATGGCAAGACAAAAAAGCTGCAATTCAAAATAAAAAATTATTAGGCCCGACACCACCTGCTGCCATCTCGCTTTCTTGACAAGTGACATGCAAACACCACCTTCAGTGCATTAATCCATAATGCATTCAAAACCTATAAATGTTCAGCTCCTTTAAAGAAATTAATTGATATGGTTCAGGAAAACACTCCAAAGAATTTCCTCTCTAAAAGTTGCCAGGAACAAATACATAAAATCCATCAAACCACAAATGAAGCCACTGCTGCTGCTACAGCATCTGTTGTACCAGCACCACATGAACAGCCATGCAAGTCAAGGACTAACATGAGATACAGTGACAGACAATCCCAGTGTACAGATCATTAAATCCCCCTTAGACTTAACAGGACAGTTTGTTTACACATTCCTGCAAAGAACTCAGGTGTTTTATCGTCATTCTGTATGCCGTTTCAGCTCTGATTACTTCAGATCCTTCAGTGTAGATTTGTCCTTTCGATGCTTAAAACAAGATAAATAACCAGGGTCTGGACACGTTTCGTTTTGGGGCTACAAATTCCAAAGATTTGATCATCAGATGTTTTATTGTCTAATAATAACAGCCTGATAAGAGCAGGTCCTTTGTCTCAAACAGTGTAGGACATTGAGTTGATATGTATCGGCTGCTACAGTCAGCAGAAAAGATGCTAAGCCCCACTCTCCCCTTGCTATCAATTAGGGCTTAATGTCTAGTTTCCCCTGGTGCCTTCTGAAGACCAAGGGCAGAGTGTTTCCTTGAGAGACATGACCGCAGCAAACACAACACTAATTACCAAGCATTGAATGACTTACAGTGATGGAAAAGCTACCAATCACAGAACACCAAATCACAGTGTGAAGTCTGTAATATAAATGTCTGTATGTGAAATCAATTCATGCCTCAGGAACATATTTACATAAAGTAAAATAAATTCTCATCTCTTCATGCTTTTGATGTTTGACACTTTTGACACCTTTCTGCGTAAGCAAAGCTTGTGCAGAGAAAGGGGTCCATTGCTGAGAGCAAATAATTTTAGATAACACCGACTGTGATTTTAGTCAAACAGTAGTGAGACTATTTCTACCTCTAATGTTTGGCTTTTGTCAGAATCATATTTTCCTTGTATAAATAAAGCAGTGCTGATCTAACAGACTGAGAATTGGCATGAACACTCTTATCCCACAAAACAGCATCTTTGAAAAGCTTATGAAACTCTTGAGCTTGCAGAAACTAACATAGAAAAAAGAAGTTATAAATCCTGTCCAAATTTTTATACCACTTTCATTTTACATTTTCCAGCAACAACACTGTCAGTTTGCCGGGAAGATTGTGTCAGTTAACAGTCATATTTAATGAAATAGCTCTTTAATAAAGTATGGCAAAGGCTTGCAATAGCTCGTGATCTAAAAGCGTTAAATATCATGTGCTAAACACACTGGAAGAATGGTGATGTATAGTCATGCATTGCTTCAAATGGCAATGGATTACTGATGTTAACTGATGTGACAGAAGACTGGAGAAACAGATGAATAATAAAGTGAACAGAGCTGTACTTTCTGCCCAGATTCTGGCAAATGCAGAAAAGAAAAAAAAAGTAATGACCCCAAATATTCTATGAAATCAATCTAGGGGTTTTTGAATGTAAATGTGGAAAGTTCTGCAATGGCTAAGTGGACTACCCAAGCCTTGTACTATGAATTCAGTTCAACATACTCAGGTTATCCCATAAACTCCACCTTCCTATAACCTGAAGCCTAGATGAATATTCCTAATTTCAATCCCATAGTTGGAGTTCAAACTTAAATTGACAATATCTGTAGTGTTGGGACATGAGTTTTAAGTGCACAAATGACAAAACTAGATATGAAAAGCTCTTATTTAAAACTTTAATATTCAAGGCCTAATTTAAGAACGCTGCAGATCTGACATGTTCGTAAAATCAGATTGATGCTCATTATCACTACACGCATTGCCATTACATTTCATAATCCTTGCATAGCTGTCAAATAGCCAATAAGAAAAGAGTGTAATGCCATGAAAAAGTGTCAATCTAAGAAATCAGCAATGAAAGTGAATCTTGTCCATATAATTAGCTGTTTATCCAGTAACATCTTTGGTGCTGAAAGATAGCATTTGTGACACGATGAACCTGAGTGTGTTTTGTTTCTCAGGGTAAACGTCAATGAATGCCTTCTAGCAACAACATTTCATTTCTAAGACACCACATCAAAGCGTTGGTGTTGCTCTTGTAAAAAGGCCTATGTGTAATGCTTCATTAATAATTCCCCTTGATTTATTTTGGATTTTCCTACATCTCAAGATCAAAAGTGCACTTATTTTAACTGTAGTTTTCTGCTGACTAGCAAGGAAATGCCCATTCTTTTATCAAGTCAAAATGTCATCAAATCAACACCTTGAGTGGTATCAGGGTAAATGAAGCTTAGTCTCCTGAATACATCCCATCTGGATGTTACTATAGCATGCCATAATGATCACTCAGGATTGCTGCCCCAATCTAGACTACTTTATAACAAATACCAATACCGACTGAGTCGTGGGAACCCTCAGCAAATTGCAGTTGCAGGCCATGTGTCATTTTGATAGCAAGGAAAACACTGAACATGCAGACTAAAGATCCAATATGTACTATAATCCCAATACCACCCTGCCACCTGCAACCATAGACAGATAAGTAGCTGAGAAAAGGGATGGATGTATGGATGTCATTTGCAAAGTCTAACACAGATAAACAACAAGATAACATACACAAAGACATCCCATTCAGCACCATGCAAAGCCAATATGAAGGTGGTGGTGGTTACATTAGAGCTGCAAAAATATCTATCTAGTGCTTAGAAAAAGCAACCATTTTAAAATTAAATTCATAATTTTATTTGTTTCCTTCAGAAAAAAAGGCAACTATTTGCTGGTAGCAGAGTATATCATGATTTTCAGTTTATCTTCCACATACTAAAAGAAAATCGGTTTTAGACAGTTGGTCAAACAAAACCAAGCAGATTTCAGCTCCTGGAAGGTTCCCCCCCCCTTCTCTACTTTTTTTTTTAGACTGAGAAATTAAGAGGTAGGTTAAGTGATCACAAAAGTAATTATTAGTTGCAACCCGAGTGCATGTGCGCACACCTTTAAGCACTAAACAGAACTGATAAAGGCTCACAGAAACACAGGGGAAAAAAATACTTTGATAATTATTGGGAAATAGAGGTTGTTGCTCTCAAAATAATTCTCTTTAAAAAGAAATTTGAGCATAGGCTCATTTTTGCACAGTTCAGTTATTTTATCAATAAAATACATTAAATGGCCGACTGGGCTTTAGAATGACAAAAAGATCTTAAAATGTAGTTTTCAGTAAAACCTTTAACTTCATCTATGCAAAACTCTGCTTCAAAGTTAGAAACCTCAAATGAATCTGGAATCAGGAAAGGATCAAAGAGCTCCTAATGTGGTAGGGAGGATGGACACAAGATCTTAAAGTGCATTCACTGCCCTTAAAGTACAAACAAGAGGCTAGATTAAACAACGACGACATTAAGCAATAGACCTGAGGTTTGATCACAAAAAAAGGAAATCTGAGCAGCTGGCTTTCATTAACCATGACGCTTACATCAGTGAACCCACGCCTACTGTCTGAAGTAATATTTTCTTCCAATATGCCTAGCTCACACTGAAAGATATCAATTACTGCACCAGGAGGAGGAGATTCAACAGTGAAGCGCACGCACTGTTCAAATGCTTCGCTGATTAAATCTGCTGGCATCCTCGCAGTTTTGCTGGTAGCAGGATGTTAAGTGTCATAAATGCTTAATTCACTGCCTCATCCAGTGCTGTAAGAATGAAACAATTCATTACAAGACTGGTACCCAGCTTAATGTTCTTCTAATTTGATGACCTCTTTTTTTCAGTGAGGAGTTCCTATAAGTCTGATGACAATGGAACCTGCCACTTCATTAGGTACATCCCTTTATGACCACAGTTCACCCATTTCCTGATGGCTGATTCCAGCAGGTTCACGCCATGTCACAAATCTCAAATCATCTCAAACTGGTTTCTTGAACATGACATCGAGTTCACTGTACTCAAATGGCCTCCACAGTCAATGAAACTGAAAGGGGGCCCAACCCAGTTTTAGCAAGGTGCAACTAACAAAGTGAGTGCATATTACCACTGTGGCAGCACTAGACATTTTTAACCTGATATATTATATTTGACTCTAGCTACAAATCTGATAATCTGATGCAAAGAACACCACAGTGACATCTAAAGAAATTAGTGTAACTTTTAACAATGGACACAGGCTGGACTTTAGTTTGGCCTTCTATTAAATTTGAATTCATGGTTTATACACTGCTCTAAATTTTTGAGCAGTGTATAAACCATCAGATCTCAATGGGGGAAAAATTCATGCTGGATATCTATACTGATATGGGTGGACATTATTTCCCAACACATGGAAATAAAAATTATCAACCTACAGAGGCTGAATTCAAAGACACCCCCGAAAATGGGAGGCTAGTCCATTTGGCCAAAGTACAGTAAAGCTTCATTGCAGCAACTCAAAATGGTACTCAGTTTATATGCCCCCCACGTGCTTGTATGTATGCCTGACAACATAGAGGCATGATCCTAATGAGTCAACAGATGGTGTCCTGGAGGATCTCCTACCAGATCTTGACCAGGGCATCACTGAGCTCATCACTGAGCTGAGCACTGAGCTGAGCACTGAGCCAAGCACCGAGGCCACTAGATGATATCCTCAGGCCATAGTTTGATCAGAGACAGTCACACCAGTGGTCTGCTGGAGGTCATTTTGTAGGTCTCTGACAGTGCTCATCCTGTTCCTCCTTGCACAACAGAGCAGATACCAGTCCTGCTGATGGGTTAAGGACCTTCTACAGCCCTGTCCAGCTCTCCTAGAGTAACTGCCTGTCTCCTGGAATCTCCTCCATGCTCTTTGAGATCACGCTTGGAGACACAGCAAACCTTCTGGCAATGGCACGTACTAATGTGAAACAACATGGGGATCTGCCAGTCTGCTGATACAGTTTAACTGAAATATAACAAAGTCTACAGTTGCTTGGTGATATAATGTTTTTGTGTTTACAAATATGATCATTGTTAATGCTTTTCAGTTTATTTAAATAAAAAAAAAAAGCCAAAAGTGTACCTTTCATATTTGTAATTGGGATTTGCATAAAGCTGATCGCTCCCCTCAGTGTTTAATGTGGACTGGTTTGTTGATGTTTGACAGGAGCAAACAAATGATGGAAGTGATGTACAAAGTCAGACAACAGACGGTACGAACAGCTGGAGACGAGAAAGCACTGCCAAGCAAAAACAATGAGACATGAGTTGTTTAAAACAGTAGGTACTGTCAGGGCTCTGGAAAGATGCAAAAGTAGAGGCTGATGCCACAAGACGCATGACAGCAAGAGATGGAAAATCCAACTCTTTAGACAAATTTTGCCTTTCAAAACATAATCTATAAGTTTATAAGATATAAAACTTATAGTTTACCATGACACAAATTCTCCTTGATAAGTTATTGTAGAGTATTTCTCCTATCATTTCTCAGTAATGATGTTTTCATCTGCGGTTGTTCTTAAAGGAAAAAAACACATCTTTCAATGTGACCCTTTTCATAGTGCAAATCGAGTACTGCTGGAGTTCATAGAAACTCAGTGTCTAGCACAAGGACATTTCAGCAGAGAAGCTGTTTGCCTCTTCTAGCAAAACAATGCTGCCCCAATCCTGTCCCCCCCAGATAAGAGTTTTCTTTGGTGCTTCACTAAAGCAGTTTTTGCTGTTGTGCAATTAGCACTAAAAAAAAATTCAGTGTCTACTTCTTTCATGGCAGTGTAATTTCTATCCACTGTTATGTTAAATTAAAATGGGTTAGCTTTAACAAAATGCACAAAATGTGAAAGCAAATGGACTTTCTGGTGCTGCACCATCATAATCTGTCGGCCAGGCTGCATCTCACCAGCTGGCTCACACCACTTCACACAAACGGCTCTTTGGAGGCACACAATGTCACTGTACTCGTTTCGATTGGTACCTTTTATTATGAGGTGGTGGTAGATGGATGTCAGAAGTACAGTAAAGCTCACAATGCAATGCAGTAGCTTCTGACAGGCTGTTCCTAATTAAGATGAAGGGCAAGTGCAGCTGCTGTAGGCATCATTAAAATCAATAGAATTCCAACAAATTGTATGTAATGCAGAAACATGGCAGCTATATACACACATGAAAACCACCAGGTAATCTATGTACAGGTAAACTGCTGCATCAGCAGCATTCACTAATACTATAAAGAACATATGATTCATTTTCTCTTCACTTACCAACAGTATACTTATAACACTAAAACATTCAAACTAAACTGAGCTGAACACACTGACTGAGCAGTTCATTTAGAGAACTCATTAATGCGTCTGATGCTGGGAAACAATCCTCCTGCATATTGTTGGTTAGTCACGGTTGTTTTCAAAAAGCCTAAAAATAAATTCTGCACACTGTCATAATCATTAGGCATCAAGATGCACACTAAGGTCTTCTTTTGTTCTAACTGATTGAAAACTAAATCAAAAATTGACAGTTTTTCGCCAAAACATAACCAAATTCTATTGCTCAGTAATATTTAATTTTTTGGGGGGGGGTGAATATGGACAAAACACTTCTTTTTAATGTTTTGGATATTTCTAATAGTTTTTAATAGTTGAAGAGTTTCACTGGACCTCATAACAGACTGGAACATAAACAGTGTCCATTCACAATATTTAATTTTAGCACTGTAGAAATATTCCAGTGTTCATTAAATAACATCCAGCAGCCCATTAGCTGAGCTTAGCATCAAGTGTGAAAAGACTGCTTAATCCAGCTAAGACACAGAGTGCACAAGTGCAGATGGATGTCATTTCAGTGTCTGGTCTTTAAGTTAAGCTACGCTAAACAGCTGGAAAACTTCAGGACCAAAAAAAAAAAAAATTGAAATGGGACAAAAAAGGGAAAAAATAAACTAATGTCTCAAGTGGCTACTTGAGGTTTGTTTTTTTAATTATTATTTTTAAAATGGACTTGGCAACTCTAGAGCAAAAAACAAACATGCATAAGGTTGTGAATTATTCATTTACAAAGGGCATGGCTGCCTGGAGTCACAGTCTGCTACACTTCCCCACAAATAATCTGAACCACTGAACTAGACCTCTCCAGCTGTAGCATTTAAATTGTATGTTATGTGTATTCAGTTACCCAGTATCCAAAGAGAACATGGATGCAGCTTGTTAAGCAAGCTAGCTAAGACTTTGGGTTTGGAATACAGCCACTTATGTATGGAAATGTGCGTCAAAAGCAGAGCATGAGAGAAAACATAATCACAAGCAAATAATTTCATTTCACATGGACAGGAATTCATTGCCACTCTCTCAACTGAATTCCTCGCACGTAAATTCAACAACCCACGCTCGTAGAACTCGGCAGCCAGCGCACAAAGAGGCCATCACACACACGAGTCTGCTTGGCGGGCACTGCAGGAGATTCACTCTCACAGGTAGCTCTGCTCTAACTTTTGACTGACAGGTTCAGTTTACTATGTTAGACCAAGCTACACTCTGGCAGCAACATTTCTTTACAGTTCGGGGAGGAAAAAAAAAAAAACTACTTTGCCAAATTAAACAACAGTTTGAGAGGTTTTGTTGTTGTTGTATAGCAGTGGAAATATTGACAACCATCACTAAGGTTGTGGCGTCACTGTCTTCAACACTTGTTTTTGTGCTCCACCCTCCCGACTGTCAAAGTCAGATTGAGCCGAGCGAGCAGAATTCAGCTTCGAGATCAGAAACGCCTGCAAGAGTGTGAATCCGCTGTAGCCCTCACCAGGAAGACACTCATGCAGGATGGCTTCTTTGTGCGCTTGGCTGCTGAGTTTCACACGTGCGGGTTGTTGAATTTACGTGCAAGGAATTTCCTTGCGTGAATGGCAGTGATTACCTGCACCTGTGAAGTGAATTTTTCTTTTTGCTTCTAATTATGTTTTATCTCATGCATCACTTCTGACTCAAATGCCAAATACTTGGGTCAAAAAGAACTGGCAAGGGACATAATGTCAAAAATCGAGGCATCAAAATGCCAGTTCTTATTATGTCAATCTTTTACTTGAAGTCGTATAAAATGAGCAGAAACAGAGCTTGAAACATTCAATTCCAAATTGAATATTTTAGGAAATTTAGCCCAAGTTGCTAAAAACAATCAGTAAGATGGTATAAACACTTAATTTGACGACTACAACAGCAAAGCAGCAAGTTAAATGTAACACTGATGTTTGTCCCAGAGCCCAAAGCACAGATTCTCTCCTTACTGTAAACAGTCCTGTTTTCACACTCAATACAAACAAGGAATGATGTCATTCCTTCCGTGTCTGGGAATGAATGAGGAAACTGCGGTGCTAAAACGGCTATACTCATTTGCCTGACTAACTTCCGTGTTCCTTTTTGAATGTGAAAGTTAGAGCGCAACTGCAGCCAAACCCACAGGAGTGTCCGCTGTGTTTGGTGTAGCTGGCGCATGTGAGGGAACATAAAGAAGGCTTGTGTGGAAGAAGGCAGGGAAGGGGGGGAATGGTGGTGATTTGCAACAAAGGAACAGAGAGATTAGGGCAACTGAGCTCAAAATGACTATTTGGAAGCTTTTGAAAAATTACAGAAAGTGTTATTGGTTTCTCCAGAGAAACTCATTAAGCCCATCAAAAAAAAAAAAAAAAATTCAGAGAGTTTAAATTAAATTTCAGCATTTCTGCTGCCTAACTTTCAAAAGACTCGTAATCACAGAGCAACACATTTATATTCACAAAACTGGTGTCAAAGTCAAATGTTACAGATTCTTTAAGACTTCCTCAAAAGCTAAATAAATGAATTAAAGGAGAACAAATATTATCAGTACCTTTGTTTGCCATGTTGCATTATGAAAGCGGTTTTATGGGTTAAATTCAGCAGCCATGAAACAGCCTCATTACAATGGATTACATGGAGTTTGTGAACCAAGTTTGAAAAAGCAGTTTCTTTTTAAATGTTTCTCAACTACTCTGTACGTGGCTCCAGCTAGAGTACGCAAAAATTATTAATCAAGTCCAATGTAAGGCTTAATATAGCAGCTGCTGCAGTGTTTGTGGGGTTGGTGTGAGAAAATGAATAATACCAGAAACATATAAAATACACGCACATACCCTCGACCTTTACATTTTCTTTTTTATCTTGCAGCATTGGCAGTTATGGCCAAGTAGAAAATTTGTTTTGACTGTTGTCCTGAACTCGGCTTATACCTCAATCGTGACATCTGACAATAAGGAAAAAGCCTCACTGTCGGCTCAATTATCATAAAAACTCAATAAAGCACAGGAAAGCCCCTCTCCCACCATACGGTAATCAATCTTTCTCCAAGAATATGTAGCTCTCGCTGGCCCTGCCAACAGCTAAAATGTGAAAAATGAATTGATTTGCTGTTTGGAAAGTAACACAGTTTAGATACAAACACAGCCACGTGAACCATGATTTACTAATCTTTACAAAGAAAGACATGAGGATTGCCAACTGCTATGGTGAATACTGTGTACACAAGTCCTGCCAAGAGATTCTCTCACACACACGCACACACATCAATATGCCAGGTGTTAAAGCAGAAAGGTCTCAAAGTCCTAACTGTGCTCTGTTAAAAGCGCAATCAATGCAGAAGCCTCAAACAACACGCTGATAGAGGGGAAAAAGTCCCAACACGCACAGCCCCACATGCAGTCATAGCTCGATTTGCTTTCCTACCTGTAGCCCCCGTCTCCTCAGAATGCTGGGCTCGTCCATGGTACAGAGCCCCGACTTATCATGCCTCCCTACCGGTGCACAGCCATGCTGCACTGGCTCGCCTCCTGCACCCTCCCTCCCTCAGGCTAAATCTGATCTTAGCAGCTGCTAAACACTTCCATCAGAACTTATCTGATTGGAGGGGGGCAGTCACCTGACACCTCCTCTTGTTCCTCAGCTCTCCAACTTCAGGAGTAAAAGAGAGACAGAGCAGAGAAAGGATAAGAGAGCGAGAGAGAGGACGAGAGAGAGAAGAGGAGAGAGAGAGAGAGAGAGAGAGAGAGAGAGAGAGGGAAGACAGGCAGTTCTAATTTAGCGTAGCGACTGGTGGGAGTGAATGGGAGGTATGGGGGGTGCCGGGGGCATGTGGGAGTCCCAAGACTCATTTCTCTGAGCAGCCATGCTTTTTGGGCACCCTAGATGACCATGAAAATGAGAGGATATCCTTCCCAGCATTGTTCTGCTCCAACCTCAACAATGAATCTAGCATCCTGGCTGCAGCAGGCAGGACTAACTAACCTCACTGGCCTTATTGCAGTCAATGACTACAAAAATACATACCTGAAGGTTAGGCCATTGACAAAAGACAAACAGACAAACAAACAAAAAAAACGTGATAGCTGAGCATGCAGCTGGTGTGAAAGTAAAGGAGAGGGGTAGAGAGAAAAGCAGTGCATCAGAAAAAAGGGAAAATAACAACCAGGCTCACTGTTACAGTACACTGTTGTTACGCTCGACCTTTTAAACTAGCTGTGAAAATGTTACAAAATGTGAGCCAATTTACACATATGCAACGCTTCCTTCATTCTAAACAACGCAACACTGAATCACCATCACGCTGGAATCAACCGGCACAACCTGTTACATATAGCCTGTGTCAATTTCCAACAATTTCATGCACTGATACAGCTCCACAGAAATTAGTTCTGAGGCAGTCGGTAAGTGATCACAGATCTTCACACTCACTAACTCCATGTCCCCACGCCATCCTGAATTATTAGCATTTGTAAAATAAGTTGCATCCATGTGCCATGCTGCAAATTCGATCTTGCAATTTTGCATTCTGTTTCAGTCTGTGTTTTTCTTGCCCCCCTCCCTCTTTTTTCACCCTCTCTCACTCATTTCCATTCACTGTGGTACTGCTCTGTGAATATTAAGTAGCCCCTTCCATTCTCCTCATCTCCAGCCAAGCTCAAAAGATTCGTCTTAGAGACTATCGCCTGGAATGACAGCTACTACAACCGGTGGAGAAGGTGCAAGGGATTGTCAGACAGGTGACCACTCCATCAACTTTCGCTCATTCTGAAACCTGCATTACAGAAAGCTGATGAGCTGGTGCAGGGACTGGGGGCAGCAGTCATTTGTGTTATTGTGCTGATAAGGAAGAGAGTAAAAAGTCCAGGTCTGTGCTCGGGTAATTAGGCTGTTTTTGAATAAACCCCATAATACCTCAGAGGACAGGGGATTATAGTAGTCAACTTTTTCAGCTTGAACAATGGCCTTCAGATTACCTGAGGAAATTAAAGAATCCTGTTATGTCTCTAGCCACTGCTCAGTCTTTGGCTGCTTCAAGGAACAATTAAGAAAATTCCACATTGGACTCTGAATGAAAATGAAGAGCAGCAGAAAGACAGAGGAGGGGGTCATGTGTCTTATTCAATACTCAAAGTCCCCATTTTTCTACTGTACACAGCCACTGTAACAAGCTCAACAGTAACCATCATATTGTTCAAGGAGGATCTGTCCTCTTTAATTCATCTTGCACAAGATGACATCTAAACTGCTTTCAGTGCTGCTACCATTTCTGGATCATACTAGGTGCTAATTTGTTGCTTATTATGTAGCACACGGGAATTTGGCATCCATTAATGTGCAGTTGAATAAGAGACAATCACGTTGTCTCTAAACACTGAACTCAACAGCAACTCTTAGTTTTTAAGATAACCAAAACTCACTCAATTCATGTTTGGCCAGTGTCCCTTGTGAGGTCATCTCCTGGTGCACCTCTGCACCATTTCCTGCTCTTCTGCTATTTTTAGTCCATCCTGTCCAAGCCCCACTCTGAACATTTACTCATGTGCATTTGTGATTTCACCAAGGCTCTCAAAATTGTATAAAACAGCAAATGTCAACTCATTTCAAACAGACCAGATTTTTATGACCAGTATTATTGCTGGTGATGAGAGCAGTTTCCCAGTTTTCAAGGAAAGAGTCCAAAGCTTAAGCCTGAAGGCAGCACATCAGGCCAAAAATGCATCCAGGAACATGCTCATTGAACCTAGAATTCTACTGTGATGTCCTGAGATCTGAGGACATTCTGAGAAAACAACCTAAATCATGGCGCGTACCAGTGTTTATTCTATTGCATATGATGAAATTCAAATAGAGGGGGTTGCTGTTTTGACACAGTTAAGAAATCCAGCATCCATCTCACAGATACAAGTGCAAGAAAACAGAACAGGCATTCCAGGAAGCAATTCAAAAATATCAACAGTAATGGAACTGGTTCATAGGTACACAAGAAGAAGAATGTGAAGAGGAGGAGATCGGACAAATGAAATCTGGGGTAATGTTTTTAATTTTCTTGAGCTAGGTCCGAGAACTTTGATTATAACCTCCAATTCTGGAAATTTTATATATTTATATATATATATATATATATATATATATATATATATATATATATATATATATATATATATATATATATATATATATATATATATATATATATATATATAGCATCCACACACACTTTTTTTCCCTCCCCCCATTGAGAAATTCTGGAGACATCTTGATCTAATATAAAAGACTATTTGTTGGAGGTAAAATTCTAAAATACAAATCCAAAACACAAAAACACTGGACAGCTTTTAGAAAATAAAATGAGACAAAGCAAAGCTGCTTTGAGGTGGGTTTTGGGGTTCTGAGGCAGATAGTTTGAGCCAGTGACCTCAGAGAAAGGCCACAGAAAAGCCTCTGGGAAAAGTCCAGGGGTTGTCTGTGACTCATTTCCTCCTGGCAGGTGGACAGCTGATGTTGTTCTCACTACCTTTGGAGAAAAAAGGAAGGGCTGGCACTGAACGCATGCAGAGAGTGCTGATTGAGTGACCCACAGCCTCTGCTCTGCCTGGGCTTATCAGGACCAAGAGGTAACCTGCAGATGTAAGGCAGGCAGAGCAAGGACATGGCATGTGAAGAGAGCAGTAAGAACTAGAAAGAGTCAATTCCCTCCATAAAAAGCAGTGACTAAAATATATCTGTACAAAGGCAAAGAAGTGAGAACATTACTCATACTAAGGCCCAAAAGAGCCAATCTGCCAGTGAGCCTTAAACCTTGAAAACAAGTGCAAAGAAAGTGACCAAAAAGAACCAACTGCTGCAATGCATTATATATATATATATATATATATATATATAAAATAATAATAATAATAATAAGTTGGACTATATTGTTCTGTTCATGTAAATACCTTCATAAGATGAAAATTCTCTCACCTCGAGTCCCATTAGGGAATTCAAGAGGCTTTTAGTTTTTCTATAAAGAAAATTATTTTTTCTATAAAAAAGGAAAAGCTATTCTTATTAAATCTAAGAAAAAACAAAGCCATTCTATGCATAACAGTCACATTTAAATTCCACAACAGAGAAACCTGCACCACAAACAGTAAAATGGATATCAAGCGTGACAAGTTTCCTATATAACAGAGTGTTTACCCTCGTGCCTGCTGCATGGTTTATAATTTGAGGATGTGTGAGGTCAGCATCTTTCCAAAGCCTTGGAAGCTTGGTTTTAGGGTTAAAGTTACAATCAGGTTTACTGTAGATTATGGTTATAGAAAGGGTTGTGATCAGGCTATTATCTGTGATGGTTAAGGTTTGGGCCAAGACCTAGAGAAGTCAGTATCCTCCAAAAAAAAAAAAAAAAAAAAATCTCAGGATCTGGTTTACAATAGGCAATAACATCTGTAATAGGTTTATTATTTATAGAATAAGTCTTCCTTGCCTGTCTTGACATAAACTGCAGTTTCCTCCATTGCAAAAGCAAACTACTCCAACTACAATGATATCAGTAAAGGACATCACTGACTGACAATTACGAGGGAAAATGTGAGTCCACAAAGGGACAACATCGGGATTATGACAGTCTTATCTCCATATCACACCAGAAGTGAAGTATTGATTTTCTGCCAAAGAGCATCACAGTCAAGAGAGATGGGACATGGTACTCAAAGAGCCATGCACACCCCGGGGCACGGTGGACAGAAAAAGCAAAGAAAAATAACAGCAATCCAGTGAGGTAAAGGGGTAAAACATTGCTAAGAGAATTTTAAGTTATCTGTGCAAAGAAGGTACAGACAAATAGGAGACTAAATGATGAGAAACAAATAAGATATAGATAATACTCCTATCTTAAATTTAGGTTGTCAATAACAACCAGTCATCCAGGGGGCTCTGTAAGGCTATGCTAAAGCAAAACATTACCTTTAGCTAAATTCTAATGTCGGCATGCCCACAAAAGCAATAGCGTGCTAATGCTTGGCAAGGACATTAAATACCATCTTAGTTCAGTATGTCTGTAGACCAGTACTTGCTCATACTGTACAATTTCTGATGAGGTCTCACTCGTGTGTGGTTTTACTGCACTAAATACAAGCCAATAAGTGACAAGTGATGGTAATTCATCAAGCAGGCATTTGACTCAAGATACTAAACAGTATCAAGCCACTGGTGTTGGCAGAAAAGTCACAAGATGACCAAAGTCCCTGGATTACCACCCAATGAATCCTCTGCACATTAGAAATATCTGTACAAGACTTTAAGGTAATTATCAAATGTAGATTCAGAAAAGTAGTACTGATTCCAACGAGCTGTTCGACCACAGGCAATTTAGAATTATGACTTTACTGTATTCTTGTACAGTTTTGATGCCATTTCAAGATGGAAAGACGGAAACATTACATACAAAAACCCTGCCGAAGTATGAAGTAAACCACCTAAAGTTCAAGGCGCTCATTTGAAACTGACAAAGTATCCAAATCTGGTGACAAGTCTCTTCAGACATAAATACATCTGCCAAATCTAACCAGGGTTGCAAGTGATAACAATGACATGCTATAACAGAGTTTTGTATGCTGGCAGCCCTCCATTCATTCATTGTCATTGTGGCCAAGGACTGGAGGGCTTCCCAGTCATATAACCATAATTATGATAAATGCCATTCTGCCTGCATGGCCTGACAGGCATCATGTTTTCAAGTCTAAGTAGACTGTTTGAGATTTTGCCTGAATACCAAAATGATCCCTCCAAAACAGGCAAGTATTCAATTACAAAAAAATAGGCAAATTACCAAAATGAAACCAAATTAAAGCTGTAAGAGGAAAACCAAGAAGGAGCACCGTTCAATCTACTAGAAGCTGAAACATTCATCTGCTTTGCTCTCAAGGTCAGGCAATTCAACATGTTTTCTAAGCTCAATCCAAAGGCAGGCTAATAGAGTGGCTGTAGACGAACCCCCGAGGTGTCAGTGCAGCCGACTTGAAAAGATACTGTTAAGATGCAGCAACACATCAGCCATTCAGGTTACGTCCACACAAGACAGTATCTGGGCAGCGGTCACCAGCATTTCATTTTCTCCTGGTGTTAACCAGAGTCATGCAAACAGTGTTAAGAATAAGAACCAGCAGAAGATAACACTGCAGGTCCAGTGAGCGAGCACCTGCATATACATTATACACATACAAAAGAAGATGGGGCAGTACAGAGGTAAATGTTTTTAAGAATTAAAAAAAAAAAGTCAAACAGCCATCAGATTTTACAGAGGTTTCAAAACATTTGTCTAAACCCACACTTTTTTCTAGGCTTACAATATTTTTAATAAGTAAATATTACATTTCATATTTATATTTCATTTTTGGTCTAAATTGAGTTAAAAAAAAGATAACATGTTAACCTTTGACTCAATCTGGGCTCAGAATGATACACTTTTATATCAAATAACAGAATAAATGGGATCTGATAAGTATGGCAAATCCATTATAGCTCATTCATCATAGTTTATGGTCAAACTGTATTTTGCTAAAGGCTTTCTGACATCTCTCCTGCTGACTGTCCTTAAGCAAGTATGTGGTCTCACACTGTGTGCAAGGGGTGTGTTACAGTAACAACATGAAAGTCACAGATGTCGGATGTTTTCAGGGAATTAAAGTGTACAGCTTCCACACATAAGCTGAATCATGCATTCATTCACAGTACAGGGCACAATAACCAAAGGGAACAATACAAGGCTTTTACAAGCACAAGGACACATGTATTTAAGTTGCACGATCTGACAATGCACTAGCGCCCCCAAGTGTACGGAAGCAGGTCCGATATTTTATACCCGATTTGTACCAAAACAAAATGTGTTCAATTAAAACAGCCAAATATTTCTTATTTAAACTTACCTAATGGCATTGCATATGCATATTTGACAAAATGACAAAACAGCCATCAGGATGACTGTAGCACTGTGGTATTAATATAAACACGGCCATCATGAGTCATCTGAAAAACAGACACCCTCACGTTGGGGTTACAGTGCTTGTTTTCAGAGTCAGCCCACTCTAGGGTCTAAGGGTCAGTTAGCAAAAATGTGCTTTCATGGTCACTCTTGAAGCACACACACACACACACACATATGTTTGTGCATATAAACGTAAACCTCATTTTTTCTTATTTTTATTGTTATTACATTAACCTTTTCTCTAGCCGATAGCCAGCGCACACAGGAATGACTCATAGGTTAACAGCATTGGATTAGCCTCTGCCTTTGATTACATCTTGCTCCTGAGATAATAAGATCACAATACAGCATCAGAGTATCTATCAGTGTCATCTGAAAGAACCAAGCAGGACCGCAGTGAAGGTCATGTCTGTCTTCATGATGCGATTTATCTCAAAGCACAGATGCACTTGGACCTCAATGTTCACCACCCCGCTCAAGTTTTGAAATGTTTAGACTTTAAATTACACAGTCATGTATGTTTCTGAATCTGGTAAAATATCCTTCATTAATATGAACACTGATGTATCCACAGAAAATACAGAAATAGAAACCAGTTTATAAACACCAACAGAAACGTGTACAGACCAAAGAGCGCCATCGGGTGTCCTATTGTCTGTCAGCAGTGACAGGAAAGAGCCATTTAAAAAAAAACAAAAAAAACATGCAGGCTTTGACTAGACCACAGGTCAATGGCAATACACGAAACTAAGAATAAAACCGGTGAACACACTGTTTACAGGCACAGATCACAGACTGTTAGTCACAGGAGGCTGCATACTTAGCAGAAAATGTATTTATAATGAACATACTCCTGCTAGTAAGATACTTATTTTCTTGTTTTTACGAATAAGTATTATCCACTTGCATTATAAGATTTAAAAAAATAAAAAAAAGAGCTAGTTTTACACATAAAGAAAATAATGTTTGATCTTTTTTTTTTAATTCTTCATAGCTTCTTTTCAAAATGTTTAAAACATACTTTAAATTGTAAGTAGGATTCAGCAAGGGTTTGCTTAGCAGGCACATTTTATGACACATGCATTATGAAACAACTGGTTCAGTGAATTTGTTTCTGCCTCAGTGAGGGTGAAGGATATCACAGCCTTAAAACTAGGAATTACTCACCATGCTGGAGGTCAGGGACGGGTCTGACTTTCCAAGGTTCAGGGAATGCATTCGAACCAGGTTAGACATCTCAGATGATGACTGGCCAGCTGTCTGCTGCAGGTTAGCGGGTAGCAGGAGATACTTTCCTGCGGAGCAACAATACCAGTTCAAATATAACGCACAAACACACTTAAAAGGAAAATGATGACAATTGGTTAAGAAAAAAAGCGGTCTGATTAGTTTGGATGTCTGAAATGACTTCATTTAAGATGTTATCTAAGATTTAGAAGGGTAAAAGATGAAAAATCTTTTAAGCATATGCATTTTTTCCCTTTTTCCCCCTCATGAATCATGTCACAGCATCTCAGATTTACCCCTATATTTAAACCACAACCCCGAAAAGAGCTCATGGAGGTGAAACGGTTAAAGACCGCTTTAACTAATCCAGCTTATTCACAAGCATTAAACAGCTGATGTATCTGTTTATTTAGCCATTTTCTTAACCGCTCATACTGTGAACATCTTTCTTAGTCCCTCAAAGCAAAAGTTTAATCCATTGCTATGTACTTTTCTAAATACCCTTATTTATTTCTGCATTTTAAACCTTCATAACCTTTAAGAATCATTTTTGGCTTTTTTTTTTTTTGCACCTTATTGCACGCAATAGTATAGAGTAGACATCAGAAAGGCAGGGAGAAGTCAGTCAGGCTGAAGGAATCGATGAAAACTGTTGTACAAGATACTACACTAGGAAATAATCTGAGTCCAAGTGTGTGTGTGTGTACTTTTAATAATTCAAGAATGACTTTTTTCTTTAATCAACTTTGAGCATCAACATCATGGGCTGCATTATAGTACTATCCATTTTCTGATAATTCACTGGAAAAATGTTTTAAATGCAAACCCTGCACATGTTTAACATTTTTTTCCCTGCTGTGCATCATTTCATGAGAGGCACTGCCTGATACTCCACCTCCAACGGAGGGAGAACAGAGGGAGGCAGGTCAAATGCCATAACCATGACAAGACAGACAAGAAAACCTTCAGCTGTTCCTGCAGCCAGGCAGGATGTCAAAGAGTTAAATTAAGCCGGAGGAGGGAACGCTAATTAATCACAGGACCCATGCAAAAGAATATTCTTTGTAAAGCTGAATATGGCAGCTAGATGGCACCAAATTCTGCTTTTAACTCTCACCCACTTTCATCTGCCCTCTTCTGTCATAAAAGCTCAGCACACAAAGGCAGAACCAAAGATTAAGGCTAATTCAAAAGCTCAGCATTTGAATTTGCTGATTTTATTGTACAACTGGCTTTTCATCAAGTGGAAAAAAAAACAAAAAACATTTGTAAGCATGTCTTTGATCTATGTGTGTTTTTTCATGCTCAGTCTACAGCAGAAACAGAAACAAGTGAGAGGGAAGCAAAGGTAAGGAGCCTGTGCCCAAAACATGAGGGAGATAAGTCAACATCATCTGGCCTGAGGCAGGCATCCACATCAATTCACAGCACTGCTAACAACAAAATCTGAACTGTACAATGATGCCATTTAAGATACATCTATGTCTAGTATAAGTTTTCATTTTGTCGGTTTGAAAATATACACTACCCCTAAGAAGTTTGGAGTCACTTAACTGTTCCTGTTTTTTGGCGAGAACATCATATGCTGGGACAACACGATGGAGTGCAGGAGGAGCTGAAAATAGCCTCTAAAATATTAATGAGCTATGAGTCCTTTAATAACTCATTTACAACATTCCCAATTAACTTCATGTTAACATGAATTCAAATGTGCTTTTCTTTTAACAATAAAATACTTTTCTAAGGGAGCTTTATGAGCACCGTATTTAAAATGACAGTTGGGGTCGTCTGTCCCCCCCCCCATGTAATTAACCAATTTTCAATTAATGCAAAAACTGCACTTGAAGCAACTTTCAAAGGCATTCTAAAGTTTAAGTCTGATTAACCTTAACAGCAGGTGTCATTTTTATGTTCATTAATTTGTCTACAAACAACAACATTAAATACCAATAGTTTCATAGTTAAATAATAGTTTTTGTCATTTTATGAAGCAAAACAAGTCATACTGCTTTATGGGAAAACATGGCACAGAGTCATTTTCTATGGCATTTTAAAAAGGGAGAAATCAATAACCAAGAAGATAATTAGCAGATTAATGGATAATTAAAATGATTAAAACATCAAGTAAATAAAATATAACAATGTAATTATAAAAGAATTCTATTATTCTCAGTCCCAGCTGTAATTCTCTCACTGCTTAAATGTCTTTTTGTACACAACTACAGAGGCATGCATGCACATAGCAATTCTCTGCCCTATAACCAGTTAAGTGTGACATTTCTCTCAAAGGTTTTATCTTAATTGCATGCTGGTCAGTAATGCAATGCAATTATGTGTGATGTATTTACAATTGGACCACTTTGGGTATAATTTAGAATAGGCAGAAATTACATTATGGCATTACTCTTGCATAAACAAGCATATAATGCAATGCTCAGACATTCTGAACATTTACAGAATTCATTTGATCAGTTAAACATTTCTGTTCTGTTTATGACAACATATGTGCACATATTACTTCAGTACCACTGGGCTGCATTATAAATCTCTAAATTTTGTTTTCTGAAACCTAGCAGTTGATTTCACTCCCCTAAGGGAGCAAATTAGCCACACAGACAATTAAATAATCTTCAGAGTAGATGCAGAGTAATGTCAGCTTTTATTGATGTTGGACAATAAAGACAGTGGTCCTCATAGTACTGCTGTGGTAGTTGTAAAACTTCTGCATAAAATACACTGCCCAAAAAAATAAAGGGAACACTCAAATAACATATCCTAGATCTGAATGAATGAAATATTCTCATTGAATACTTTGTTCTATACAAAGTTGAATGTGCTGACAACAAAATATAAAGTATAAAACAAAAATATAAAACAAAAAATCATCAATGGAAATCAAATTTATTAACCAATGGAGGCCTGGATTTGGAGTCACACACAAAATTAAAGTGGAAAAACACACTACAGGCTGATCCAACTTTGATGTAATGTCCTTAAAACAAGTCAAAATGAGGCTCAGTATTGTGTGTGGCCTCCACGTGCCTGTATGACCTCCCTACAACGCCTGGGCATGCTCCTGATGAGGTGGCGGATGGTCTCCTGAGGGATCTCCTCCCAGACCTGGACTAAAGCATCCGCCAACTCCTGGACAGTCTGTGGTGCAACGTGACGTTGGTGGATGGAGCGAGACATGATGTCTCAGATGTGCTCAATCGGATTCAGGTCTGGGGAACGGGCGGGCCAGTCCATAGCTTCAATGCCTTCATCTTGCAGGAACTGCTGACACACTCCAGCCACATGAGGTCTAGCATTGTCCTGCATTAGGAGGAACCCAGGGCCAACCACACCAGCATATGGTCTCACAAGGGGTCTGAGGATCTCATCTCGGTACCTAATGGCAGTCATGCTACTTCTGGCAAGCACATGGAGGGCCATGTGGCCCTCCAAAGAAATGCCACCCCACACCATTACTGAGCCACTGCCAAACCGGTCATGCTGAAGGATGTTGCAGGCAGCAGATCGTTCTCCACGGCGTCTCCAGACTCTGTCACGTCTGTCACATGTACTCAGTGTGAACCTGCTTTCATCTGTGAAGAGCACAGGGCACCAGTGGTGAATTTGCCAATCCTGGTGTTCTCTGGCAAATGCCAAGCATCCTGCATGGTGTTGGGCTGTGAGCACAACCCTCATCTGTGGACGTCGGGCCTTCATACCATCCTCATGGAGTCGGTTTCTAACCGTTTGTGCAGACACATGCACATTTGTGGCCTGCTGGAGGTCATTTTGCAGGGCTCTGGCAGTGCTCCTCCTGTTCCTCCTTGCACAAAGGTGGAGGTAGCGGTCCTGCTGCTGGGTTGTTGCCCTCCTACGGCCTCCTCCACATCTCCTGGTGTACTGGCCTGTCTCCTGGTAGCGCCTCCAGCCTCTGGACACTACGCTGACAGACACAGCAAACCTTCTTGCCACAGCTCGCATTGATGTGCCATCCTGGATGAGCTGCACTGCCTGAGCCACTTGTGTGGGTTGTAGAGTCCGTCTCATGCTACCACAAGTGTGAAAGCACCACCAACATTCAAAAGTGACCGAAACATCAGCCAGAAAGCATAGGTACTGAGAAGTGGTCTGTGGTCCCCACCTGCAGAACCACTCCTTTATTGAGTGTGTCTTGCTAATTGCCAATAATTTCCACCTGTTGTCTATTCCATTTGCACAACAGCATGTGAAACTGATTGTCAATCAGTGTTGCTTCCTAAGTGGACAGTTTGATTTCACAGAAGTTTGATTTACTTATATTGTGTTGTTTAAGTGTTCCCTTTATTTTTGGAGCAGTGTACAATGAAATGAAATCTTGTGTGAAAAAAAATAAGCTATTGTTTTTTGCATTTTCAAATTTCTTTTCCACTGTAGAGTAATTATGAATATCAGTTTTGGGCCTCAGACAATCTCTGAGATAAATGTTATCTGCCTATTGTGCTGCTGCTGTGATCACCGCTTTAAAACCAAGAAAAATGAAGGGAGAACAAACAGGATAAGGAGGGAAAATTAAAGTCCTTCCTTCCTTACTGGCAAATGTTTTCCTCACTAGAGCCCATCACATCCCAGCATAAAGGAAATCTGTCACACACTAGTCAACACTTTTAGAAACGGAGGTATCAGGAGATGTGCACAGAGGACGACAGTTTTATTTAGAGTTTGAACAGGTATTTGAAAGGTCATTTCCTAGCTGTGTCCACTACACCTTTCTGAATCATCATGTGAAATACACAGAAACAAGTTATATCTCTACACACAGTCTTACTATTGAGTTGGACATTCTGTTTGAGTATAACTTGTTACACATGCTCATGCAGTACCCTAGGCAAGTCGTTTACCCTTTGATTTAGTACAACCAACTAGATGCTACAAATCTCAAGCTCTTTTGTATTAAGTTTATTAAAAGCTGACAAGTTTTTATACCAACACAAAGACTGAATTAGTCTAAAAACCTAGTGCATGACATGGATCTCTCAAGATTACAAGTGCTTTAAAAAACACTACAAGATTACAGATTACAGTGTGATAACATATTCAGCAAAAGCAAGAAAAATAAATCTTGTATAAGAAAAATAAAACATTGCACTCATCTTACTCTAGTCAGTAAAAGTGAACTTGCTTGTTTGGTCTTATTTTTTTTATGCAAACCAATTAGCAGAGGGTAACACTTTTATTCAAAGATGCACCTGATGAAAACTATTTACCGCTGAAAAAAATCCAGACATCAATGTATGGGGAAATTGTTTTGTTAATGTTCTATTGCTTCAGAACAATAACTTTTATTTTGATAAAATATTTTCTTCTTACCTCTAAACTTTGCCCAATTCTATCCTAATTATGATCCAAAGGAAAAAAAAAATCAAACCAGTCAAACTTCATGAAAACTCTTCATAATGATTAAAAAGTATCGGTATCAGTACTGGCCCTGTATTTACTTGGCATCGGATTGATACCAAATCTTGCAGTATGGCACACCACTACATTGAGCAGCACAGACACGAGGAGTGATTGACAGTGCTCAGACCCTCCTCCCGGCTCTGATTGGTTATTTTTGACTGGGAGCGGTTCAGGGAGGACATGGAGGAGCTAATTTTTTTCACAGATTATCTGTTTCATACTGTCACCACATGGTGACAGTTTTTTTTTTTTTTTTTTTTATATTTACCGCTGAATGTTAAAAGGTTAGCCTTTTAATTGTTGAGCTGGGTCTCTATAAATACCTCACAAAGAAGGGAAAAAACCAATTTTCAAAGTCAAGGGTCTCCAATTACTGAATGGAAGCAAACAAGGTCAGCAAAAGAGCCAAAATAATAGGCGACAAAAATAAAGGAAAAATAAAAACTGCTGGCCTCCACCACTTAAGTTGGCCTAGTGTAAGGATGAAGCACCATTCTTCTGAAGGATATTCCTTCATTTAGTGTCCTGGTGAGGGAGGTGACCTCTTGTGCCTTTTAGATAGATGCACGGTAACCCCGGGAGAGACCATTCCTTATAGGATAAAGGTGGTCGCTGACTTTGTACCGATTTGTATTGACTCTTCAGTCTAAAGAGACAAGTAGACTGAAAACAGTAGCAAAATGACCCACAAAGCATAACAATGGATTTTCATTGTCTACATCTCTAATTGTCCAGACACCCACTGATATATCCGGAGAGATACTGAAACTTGGAGCTGTTTGTTGTTTTTTTATTATTCACAGAGCTCTTCTCTATATGAACAGGGCCAAATGACAGAGACAGCATGGTATTTATATGATTGCACTTTTATTCTTATGGGGATACACTGATCCAGTATTTGAATCTGATATCCACCCAACTCTGACTAAAAGATCTGTTATGGGTGAAAATGGGCCAAGGCAGTGTTCCAGTCATTGCCTTCTACATAAAATAATGAATCTCAGTCTCTGCCTCAGCGTGAGAAACAAAGGTAATTCATTTAACGCTGCTATTGTGGATCAGTACTCGGCACTGGCCATTACCCAAAGTCAAGGTAACGTATCAGAATGGGTTTGATCAGCGCATCCCAAAAACCAGCTGGTGGTGCATGCAGATACATGTATACTAGGCTCAGAGTTACATAGAAAATTAACTTCTTTAAAGTGAGTTGGACAATTTTCCTTCTTAGAAATTTTGGAAACTTAGTCTAATTTCAAATATTTTTCAAGTAACTTTTTATATTTGTGTTTTAAAAATGAATAGCCATTCCAGTAACCAGTGAGAGTGTAAACCTCTGTGCTCAAACCCACCAACTATTCAAATAGCTAAAAGCCCTGAGTGCTGCTCTGAAGTTTGTGACATCACCCTTTTCCAGCTGCATTACACCCCTGACCAATCATTCCTGCTCACAGTGAGAAAACGTTAGGTACTTTAAGACCACAGACAATGCTGGCAAATAGCCTATGCATAATTGTAAAATGATACCTTGATGTTTTACAGGTTTGGAGTGTGTCCCATTTGGTGTTTGTGGATGATGACGTAATTAAACTGGCTTCAGCAACTTATCACTGATGCATTTTTGAGTGGTTTCCTGCCAAGTGTGAAATTTATTGTTAAATTCCTTGAGCAATGCTCTCTCAGTAACAGATGGACACCATTTATCATTGCTAATAAAAACATTTTGAAATTTTTACTTCAAACTTCACGTTCCTCAGAACACAGTAACACTGAAAATTGTTCACAGTAGGGTCTGCGGATTATCCTGATTATTCTGAGTAACCAAGGCAGCTTCTGGAAATACATTTTAAAGTCACTTTTCATGCTCCTAACTACATAAATCAAATTCCACGGTAGTACAAAGCCACTAGGAAATGAAAGCAAAAACATTTCCATAACTGCTAATCAAAAAAGATAAAAAGAGAAGCCATGTTCTGGATGAAACGACTCTTCAGACCCACTCATTCCCTTTAAGAATCTATTTTTTAGACAATTATGTGGGAATGATTAACATTAAGTGTTGTCTCTGCCTCTCGGGTCAACTACTGTGAATACATTTTCAAGATGTGGGAAGCAGTGAAAATTACATGTGAAGGTGAGTATATTTCCAAGACTGAGTGGGGAATTATTAAGTGATTTGATGATGTGCTTACAGACAGCATTTCTCTTAATGTTTGATTACACAGAGAAAGTTTAAATCACAGTAAAGACAATCAGACTGTACAAAAATACACAAACTCTCCTCTTATGTGGTTTTAGAGAGTGTATGTCATGTGTTTGTCATTTGTGTACTAAGCCTATGAGCCATAATGGTATGGGAATACGGGAGCACAAGCAAAAAGGGAGCTCCAACTCAAGACGGAAACAAATGCTGTGATGTGGTATTACCTGCTCATAAACTGTGTCAATCTGTCAGTCTAAACCAGACTAGTGAGAACTTGAAATGGAAAGGGTAAAAACACACACACACACACACAAAACAAACAAACAAAATAATCAACATTACCTGTGAGACCGCCCTCCGAGACTCCTCCTTCGCATGTGTTTGCCATCCTCACTTAGATGTCGTTTAAATTTGAGTGCAGGACTTAACCCATAAGTCAACTCTGGGTTACTGGACTTCCTGAGGTATGTGGACGGTGGGGTAGAGGATGTTGTCGTACTAGGAAAAGAAAAAAGAAGCACAAAGAATAGGATATCAACAAACACTTTTGGAGGTAGACCCATTTGTATAGGTGACGTTCCAAAATAAATCAACTATATAATAAATTAAAGGTTTTAGCTTATATGATATTTATCAGCAGTTAATCAGTAATAGACTGATATTATGTTGAGTATTAAGCATGATTTCTTTATGCTTTTGGTTGTAAACAATTACATTAATTAGGAAGCTATTAAGTCAAGAAAATAATTGGCTAACAATTATTTTTCCATTTTAGAAACTGAAGTGTTTTAATAGTTTAACTGCATACAGCATGTGCCAAAAAAAATCTTTTAATGTATTTGTGCGCCATATTAAATTAGATTAAAAAAATATGGATAATAATCATAAGTATGGTAATGTCAAATACAGGACGGTACGTACAACATAAACTAAGCCTTTACTCTGTCCCCTTGGAATTATTTCTTACATCAGTAGGAAGCAAAAAAAAACCCAAACCAAAACACGTGTATGTGTTTCTGTGTGTGTTTCTGTGTGTGCGCGCATTTCTGTCTGCTTGTGAATGACTCAGTATGTGTGTCTGTAAGGCTTTAAGAGAGCATGAGGAAAAGCGAGGATATCAATATTCCCGGAACTGGGGCTTGCCCTGCGCTTTGATGCAACGTTTCCTGCTGCAAAAAACAGATGTTAAAAATTAATGTTAATAATTCAGCGTCCAACCCAACAGCCTCTCCCCAGTGGCTCAGAGTTTTACTGGCCCCATGAATATTTTTACTGCCCTACGGAGAAAGAAAAAAAGCTTTTATTTTTAAATACTAATTTTATTTATATTTTATATAAATCTAAAACTGCAAAATAATGTTACTAAAGCCTTGAAATGGATGAGCTCTAGTACACCCCATGTGCCCTTTAGACTCACCCCTGCTTGCTGCCATATAAAGCAGGAAGGCTGCAGTCAGACTAAGTTAACAGTTCATCTGCATATTTTAACTTCTGTATCTTTACTGTAGATTTTCGCTGTGTAAAATAAATGGCGGTAGATGGGAGCAGCTACAAAGTTCTCTTTTCTTCATGTTGGAGCTTGCTGATCAGCTGCTTTGATGAAGGACTCGCCCTCCAGCTGTTTCCCAGTAAAGTTTTCACTGTGATTACAGGAACAAGCACTGCCGTTTTGGATGCTAGTAAAACATTATCTTTCACTCCACTTGAGCTCACCACCTCTGTAACAGCTCCACCTCTTTGCTCTTCGCCGTGTGAGTGTGTGTGTAGACAGGCTCCAAACTGTGACAGCATCATCTTCGCTGCTGCTGTTTTATCAGTCCTTATGTTGAAAAAACTGGGGCCTATATGGGCTTAATGTTGCAATGCTTTTTAATCATTGGTATGCTCCTAAATACGTTTCTACTGCATCAAACATTGAAGGAAAAAAAATTGCGTTATAATACAGTTGCAGCCACAATTCAGATAACTAATGTAAGATCCAAAACCATCAAATATTCTATAATTTTACACTAACTGATGCAGCCCTAGACACATTAAAGATATGTGGTGTATATAGCCATGTAGAAGCTCTCAGTGCAACTGAAACATTTATATATATAGAGAGAGAAACTGGGAAAAGAGAAGAGGAAAAGAATTCACAAGACCATTTCCTGAAGGGGACCTCCAGAGAGGTGTGCAAAATAAAGCTGCAAAACTCCGGCAAACCCAAGGACAGGATTCAACTTCTCAAATTATCTTGGAAGGGAATTCCAACAGTATCTTAGTCCGAGACTACTGGATGTGAAAAGACTTGGTTACATGATGGTCTAAGGACTCTGTGTGTTTTCAGTATAGTTCACATGAGAAGAGTTCATGTAAAAATAATTAATTAACTGCCTACATCAAGCCAGGTTTGAAATCCAGTGCAAACATTCTTCATGATACACCACAAGAAATTACAGTAGTCTATTGTATTCTCAGAAGATAATACCTTGCATGAAGCTCAGAGCAAATAAAACATAGGAAGAGGCCCTCCCTGAGAATACAAAGACATACATGACAGAGCACACTGTGGAAGGAAATGCTCCGTGCTTCTCTGTGGGATGATTCATGATCCTAAGTCTATGTAGAACAATGAAAACCAAACCTCTGTAGGGTGACACGAGCTCACGGTGAATCCAAAGCAACAGTCATACAGTTTAGAGAGGGGAAAAAAAACAAGCACAAGCAAATAATAGCTGTACTTTAGAAATGTGAATCCTGGCTAAGTATCCTAACTAGATATACTTAACAATAAGGTAGTCATTGTTATTAACAGCCATTATGAGCAATAAGCACACAGTAACAGCACAGTTACTTAGTCATAAGTACACTGTGATATCAAGATCTCATGACCTGAAATACCCAAGCTCTGCAACAGTAATGGTCATTGTATAAACATACTATTTATGCTGAGGGCAAATATTGCTGTGCATATCAATAACGCTCTGAGTTGCAGAACTGTTACACATGAAGAAACAGCAAACAACTTGCAGGATAGCGGAGAACACATTGACTTTCAGCTGTGTCTAAGCACACACGTCAACTGTAGTTATACACAGAGTTCAGTACATGAACAAGTATGGCTATTAAATGTATCTGTTCTATTATATAAGCACAGGGCTGAGAGTATGATTAAAACAAAGACTTTCTATACGTGCTTCAACATTTGAATTACATGTTTGTTTTGTTGGTCTGTGATAGTCACCAGTCTCTCACAGAGCCAACACAGATGCAACCTACAGTACTCACCTACAGACAATTTAGAAATCACCAGTTAACCTAACAGGCATGTCTGTGGGAGGACGTCAGAGTACCTGGACAGAACTCCGGCAGGCACAGGAAAACCATGGATTCAAACCAGGACCTCCTTGCTATGCAGTGACCAGCCACTGCTCCACTGAGCCACCCACAACATATCTAGAAAAGCCCTAATTCCTCTATTACTTTGATTTAGTGTAACAGCAGTGAACTCTTTAATGAAAGCTGTACAGTAGCTTGATAAGCCCAAACACACACACAAATAAGCTTTAAACAAGCTGAGTGAACAATAAATACAGGAATTTAAACTTGAATCTCGATCTTATTTAGCTGTGTAAACATCTTCACCATACTCTTGACTGGTCATTTCTACTGCTGTAGAAATAACTAACAATTAACTGATTTACTGCTGTGCAAAGCCTTGCAGCTAA
Organism: Pterophyllum scalare; assembly: GCA_024447675.2. Taxonomy (NCBI): domain Eukaryota; kingdom Metazoa; phylum Chordata; class Actinopteri; order Cichliformes; family Cichlidae; genus Pterophyllum; species Pterophyllum scalare. Next base: position 91,218 of record JAMQGT020014494.1, read on the forward strand.
TCTGTTCGCTGCAACCTCCAGTTTCCTGCCCGAGTGTCCTTTGAAGACTAAAAGGATCGGTCATCTCTTAAGCTCAGGATTTGGCTGTAAAAGCTTTACATGGCTGGGAGGTACACTCTTTGCTAAGTCCTTATTTACAACATCAGACTGCACCATTAAAAACTTGCTCGGTTAAATAATGTGCATGACAGTTGCTAGGAAACTATCTGTTTCTCAATCTTCAGCACAGTCCCATCAAAAGCAAACAACTGTGCAAACAGGAAGTATCTGTAGCATCATTAAAACAGTTTTAGGGGCAAAAGCTGCAAACAAACTAATGTGCATAGATGAAGAAATGTGTTTTAGAGTTAGTGTCATGCAAGCTGCTCACAATAATATAACTGATTACATTACACAGCCAATTACCAACATATTTTGCACTTTGAACTGTGCAGTCTTACTTATGTCAAATCAAATTAGTTCTAAAATCACAATTTACATTATTTAAAAGCAGCATTTTGATCCAGGGTAACAACAATTATTAGAACACTAAAAATCCTAAGCAAATCTGAGTGCTAACATTTTTCCCAAAAGCTACTAGGATTCAGGCGCTTCAGAGGGAAATCAGAAGAGGTTTCAGAGATGCTCTCCCTATAAATGGAGTCATACGAAGTCGTTCAGTAGTTACTCTATCAGGGAAATCCTGAAAGACCTAAAATGGAAACTCAGGGGCAACAGCAAATCTCCTCAAAAATATCTACAACATGCTAAAAATCTCTGTTCATGTGTCTACTAGAAGAAAAACTATGGATAAGGACGGTGACATTTCAAGAGAATGGGTCGAACTTCCTCTTGCAATTAGCAAGCTGCAGCAATTACAACCAGCGTTTTTGTCATGTGTAATAATTCAGTAAAAGTAATGTATACATAAGTAGCAGTTAATTCAGTATAACTAATATGAATTCATTGATGTGGAAATCTGTAGCCAGTAAAGACTAAAACTAATGTGATGATTTAGCAAAGTGTGACCTTCTGAACAGCTGGTGCAACAGTGCCCAGGTGTTTACAGGCAAATATATTCAGAATAATCACACGAGACAAGGAATGAACAGATGGTTACGCAACTTTAAAGCAAACACATAATAACCAAACACTGCATCTATAAGCAGCTTATGGCCATGCTGTGAAACAATTTGTGGAAAACTTCTGCATCATTCAGTCCCAACTCCTGAACACCACTGACCACGGTGAAAGGTGGCACATGCGCAATAACGTAATGGATGTCCTTAAATCTATTAAACGCCTGCACGACTGCTTCTTCTTTCTACATTAAAAGGAAGTTGTACAATTTTGCTGAAGTATTCCATTTCTCAATACCCTCTGCTGCTTTGCATCATCTTTCCTCAAGGCTGATTAAGGCCTTTTCTTTTTGAATTACTGGCACAATGTGTATCAATCATTTTAAGCATGAGGTGCAGTGTAGCGTTTCTCTTTCGCTGCTTTGTCCCTATTAACTATAATTAGCAGATGACTTTTCATATAAGCAGTTAAGATATTCTGGACTGCATTTTGCTATTGATTCACTGGGTCAAAGTCTGATGTTTAGCAAAGTACAATCAATCTAGTCAAACATGGAGTACTGTGTAATCAAATTTTCTGAAAAATGAAAAACAGGGAAACTTGTGGGCCAGTACAGGATAGAAGATGCTTTTTAACCCACTAGCAGATACCAGAGATATCCTTACTAGTAAAGTAGCACATTGTACATCTGACAAGTTTCAACCCAACGCTCTGCAAAGGCTTAAATGTGTAATCCTTATAACCTTTTCCCTTCATGTTCCTGATGCACCATAACAGAAATCTGAGCCAGTGAAAACTGTGGAGGAATGCCAAAGCTGGCAAGAGTTTCAGCTTTTCTTCTTCTTCTTTTTTTTTGGCTGAGTGTATTCATAATTATTGTCCAATGGTGCCAATCATGAATGATCTAGATAATCAGTGAATATTTCCCAGTTAATGCAACACTAATTTAAGTGAATTATATCCCAACCACTTAGTACAATCTCTTATTAAAAAGTTACCAGTACAGAAAAATCTCAGACCAAAGCATCTGCATAGATTTTATGAGAAGTGTCAGCCAGCAGCAACCATTCACAACTCACTGTCTGTGTGCACACAGCAGTTTTGGCAGCAGGCAGTGCCCTTTCACCCATCATTCCTTTCTACCTGCAGCAGAGCCTCGCTGAACTCCTGACAGCAGGATCAATCCTGACCTGTACCCTCCTTCCTCCAACCTCACAGTATACAGTACCAATAGGCTTTTGTTGCCAAAGCAGAAACAAAGAAGGTAGACTACACAACACAGTGTTGGTTGTGTTTACCAACTAAAGAATGAGGCACTCTCAGCCTGCACGTATAAAGACAATATTTTTTATACTGGCATATTTTCACTGGCTCTCATTTTTGCTGCTCTTGCTTGGCTCCACTCCAGTATTTACAAAACAACCCTGTAACCTTGATCGTATATGAGATTACACAAACTGGCATCATGATACCACTGTGGTCTACAATGTCATGTTAACCACTGCATCCGTCAAGCTTAAAAAATAAGCTTTTAACATTTCCTGTCATTCAACCATACATGAAATATGTTACACTAATAAACCTTGCAAGAGATGTTCTTTTAACATACCCTTGGGAGCAAATAACTTGACAGCAGAGCTTCATAAAAATTAACAGCAAAGGGAAATCCTGTTAATACAGCATTTACAGAGTAACACTGGTATTCTTTTAGCTCCTTTAACATGTGGCCAATTTCAAGTTGTCCATTTGCTTACTCTTTCAATATTTTTGATTATAGCCACTTAAATAATCCCTAAGATAACTTTTGTGAACAGTGAAGTCATAATTGGATTTCCAATGTGCTTTGCTATACAGAACATCGAGGAAGTGCTCAGTGGAAACTAAAAGTAAAAAAGAGAAAAAAAAAACTTGGCAGGTGATTTTATTAACCATCCGTCTACCACACACTACTTTCACAGACTCTGGACATAAAACAACAAATCACAGGCTGAGGAACTTTGAAAACAATCAAGCTGTCAGTGTACCAGGCTTATCATGAAGAAATACTACCATGGCATTAACTTTGCTGCTAACCATTTTGGTAGAGGGGTGTGTTGATTCTGGAACAGTTCAGCTTCATCTCTTCATAATGAACAGTTATCATATATCAAACACACCCTTAGCTACTAGTGGTTCCTCATAGGATTCTGATCAGTAAGGGCCACTGGTTCTGCTACATGGTTTAAAACATGACAATAAGGATTACTGCGTCTATTTGAGCGCCTTGTGAAAATCCAAGTAAAGTGAGATTAGAAATATTTAACATGATAAATGGACTGGCTTTATACAACATTCACACACACAATCATACAAGCACTTTCTACAGCTAAGTGCTTTCTAACAGTCACACACAAACGCATCAGGTACATGGGGTTCAGTATCTTGCCCAATGATACTTTAGCACACAGACACAGGGATCAAACCACCAACCTTCCAATTAGTAGATAACCTGCTATACCTCCTGAGCCACAGCCACCTCTAACGTGAGGTTGTTATTGCAGACTCAGTGTCAATAAGAAAAAGTAAACAGCCAAGAGCACACAATCATGTGTCAGACCAGATTTAAGGGAATGCAGAAAGAGTTCAGTGCTCTATCAGGACCAATGCCCTAGACTGAAATTTCAAGGAAAGTGGTTTTTGTGTAATCTTGCTGACACACAAACAGTACTAAAAACATTACGAAATAAAAGCAGAGCATCTACATCACTGTGCACAGTTGAGAAAGAATAATTTCACCAAACAGTAAAATATTCTTGCAGTGCATAAAGTAGAGTTAAAATCCATGAGAGCCTGTGGGCCTGTTGTAACCTGTTCCGCACAACACTACAAAGACTAAAAGGCACTCCAGCTACACAAGTACTAACAGTTACAAAATAAAACTGACAAAGCATGCAGGAAAACTTGCATATATTACACTAACAAATGCAAAGAATTAAGTGCAACAGTGCACACAGAAACTCCATCCCAGAGGATGAGTAATGAATCTAAAACTAGTATTCATTCTCTAAGTGTAGCTATGAAAAGGACACAAGTGTAATGCTTGGAATAAAGTCCAATATTAATGCTCTTTTACTACTTTTGCCAACAATTTCTTCACTAACTAGCGTGGTTATGCCTTATCAAAGTGGATTCAGTCATGAACTCCACATTGAAGTTGTCCATCAGTTGTACAAAGGGAGAATTGGCAAACAACACAAAAGGATATTAATTCTCTTTGAAGGCTTTGTGGTGAAGTCTTGTTTACTCAGATGGATGAAAGGAAACTTTTAAAAGTGGGAACAAATTGTTATTACTGTCTTCATTGGTTGCCAAGACACCCCGAGTACATGTTTACAGTAAAACAGGAAGTGAATCCTTGTACATCAAGCGCCAATGCACCTTACCCCTTCCCAGTCATTGCTATCCTGTGTTCCACCAGGCGCTTTACCTGCCATTGTTTCTCTATCATATCTTTTTCTATCCATCAACCACTGAGAACACCACCGATCATGAAAAAGGAAGAAAAAAACAAACAAACACTTTTCACTTGCTGTAGTCAAACACATACAGAACATTGTTACTGGGAAACAGCTTTAAGAAGAATTCCCCCTTCAATTTTCATCCAAAAAAAAAAGATTTTATTTAAAATCTCACTTCACAGGTGGCATTTTGTCATCTAACAGAATGAAATGGCATCAACTCCGACAAGCAATTACATTTCAGGTTTTTTTTAAAATTATTATTCCAGTTTGTTAAAAGAACATGGCTAATGAATTATTTAACTGAATTATAACCAGTCTGCATGAGGTTAAAGGAGTTGATGTTACCAACCAGTGCATTTGTAGCTGGCAACCATCCACATCATTACCCGTCAACTCGATGTCATGGTTGAAACCTCAATTCAATTCAATTCAATTCAATTCACTTTTATTTATATAGCGCCTCAGTCTCCACCTGACTTCTGTCAGCTTTGTTTTTAGGGGAAATGTTGTAAAGGGGGACTCAGGTCTACAACTGATACATACATATGCAATATTGCACTAAAAGACTGTAGTTAATAAGCCAGATATAATGTATACCTACAAGGTATTCACATCATATTATACTTGTGTGTATAGTAATATATACACACATAATCCACCCATACTACATAAACTGGTGATATTAATGCATTGTGTATAACATCACTGTAATCATAAGGCAACCATGTTTTTTACATTTGGGCAATATTGCTGAGCAGTAGGTATGGCTTTAATAGTGCTCAGTAATGAGTCAAAGACTGTACTATTTATAGCCATGAGTCATCCCTGACCAACATGTTAGACAATGCTCAAATACTCAGGCAAATGTAACAATATCTCGGTTTGTTTCCTGGGGAGTTTTGCTAGGGAATTCAGGGTGTCTTCCCTAAATCCAATAAAGAGTAATAAAGTGATTAAACTACCAACATTAGCTTAAATTCAGATAGCATCCAGGAATGGGGCAATACTGCACAGAACACCCCACTGAAGCTGTGACACAATTAAAAAAATAAAATAAAAAATAAAAAAAACAACAACAAGAAAAACAATTAAATCCATCGCTTACACTTTGGCTACAAAAGGCTGAAAGACACCATCTTCCAAACTCTATACATGCTGATCACCCTTACTAACCAACCCAAGTTTGACACCCAGTTGATGAGCTGTGCACAAGTACAGTTTCAGGACAGAGATTAGCAAACTGTTAGTTTTTGGAAGCTATAATGCATACATAGTCTAGTTAAAGTATGTAGTTAATACAGTGCTTAGATCTCTGAACTGCACTCTGAACTTTTTAAACATGTTCCTCTGTCCCTTTCTCAGGGTCAACTGCAGTACAGAAAACTATGTTCTGGCCGACCTTGTCACCCGGCATCTGTCTTACTCAACTCTCCCTGAATTCCAATCAGGGCTGAAGCTCTCTTCCCTCACTCTCTGATCTGAGGATTTAGGTGTTTACACATTAGAATAACAGTGCTTAAAATTCTCACAGCTCAAATCCTAATAACTTTTCCAAATGTACATTTCAGTAATCTAAAACGGATGTTACAATGAATGATGCAAAACTTTGGTTTAGGCTATTTGACCTTTGCATGCTTACACATGGGAAATCAGTTTCCTGTGTTGACAAGGTCTAAACTTAGAAAAACACAGCACAGTTATTTCCTATTCAATTTCACTCAATTATCCATGTTAAGATATGAAGAGCTTCAGCATTGTAAAGAATTACACCGTGCATTATTCCTTCCACCAAGGAAGTCATTTTCCTGGAGTGCATCTTAGAAATGCATCATATGCATTCCTTGAAATCTAGTGCACTGATATGATTCAGGAAAAAACTGATGATAATTTGTTAACTTTGTGACACAAAAAAAAAATACTAGAAGACAATTAAACGTGTGCACTCTTCAAAGTTGTGTGACAGTGTGAGCTCTAAGTTTGATCATCTAGTCATTTTGTCAAATATGTCTCATTCCATAGTACCATGGGTGAAAGGAAAGAGGAACAGACCTTGCCATTTGCTTGCGTTTGTTTTACCTTCACAGTTTACCTTGAAAAATCAGACCTGCTCTCGTGGTAACCGTGAGTGACAAGGGGCCTGTTTAATATACGCTTATAGTTCAAAGTTGGTTTGGTTACATAAGCTTCAGCTTTTACTTGGATTTTGTATTTTATTTAGTGCCTACGGTGGACTCATAAAATACTGTTAAACTTTATATAAATTCTATATTAATATCTAACATATAGTTACAACAAAATGATGTTTGTTAACAATTACATTATAGTGTGTTACAAACCATTTAGTAAATCAATCAAGACCACAATAAGGTTCAAACGGATTCAAGTCAATATTATTTAACAGACAAACTAAGACCAGGAATAAATAGACTGCAGAATAAATTTAAGGGACTGTACATTCATTCTACTTTCTAATCCTAATCAGCAGCGTCAACCGTTGCAGCGTCTTACCTTGCTTCCCTCAGATGATGTACAAAAACCTGCAGTTAAATTCCGACCAAGAGACATTTTGTTTGGGTAGCAACAGACTTAAGCACATAGAGTATAGATTAAATCACAAAAAACATGAAAGGACACGAAAGAAAAGTCAAAAATCAAAGAGGGATCCCAGAGACACACAGCCTGCTCTCAGAGGAAAAGAGTCTTAACCAGATTGTGCTAATCCTCTTAGACTCAAAGCATAAGTGACACTGGACGTCCGTCTAATCACGCTGACTGGCTGCCTGCTTAAATGAATGACTACTTATTTAGGGAAACTAACGAGAGTTAGAATCATTGGTGAGAGAGAGTTCAACATGAAACTGAAGAAAATATTGATAAGCAAGCAAACACTGATGCAATGTGCGGCAGATGACCTCACTTCAAGGAACAGGCCCTCACAGAATAAACCCATATTCCAAACAAGGTTTGGTGGACACCTAGTTGGTCAAAACAGTTACATTTAAGATATTTATAAAAGTGACAACTTAAATTTGATTTAAAAAAAAAAAAACTTTTTTCCCCACTTACAAATCATCTAATCTCTTTCCTTAACGGTCTACTGCACAATCCAAAACCTTAAAATTACTGCACTCAAGACATCAGTGTGTACCAACTAAGTCACAGCTTTCTTAAGCAAGCACAGCCCAACCCAGCCTGGAGTACAGTGCATACTAATTTTTACCTGTCTGTTCTTGTCTGCAGAATATTTTAAATGTTCAATCACTCCATGCATCATAAAAAACTGTTACCAAAGGAAAATGGACTTGAAGGCAGCAGTTGGTTTCCATTAGTTTTAGTAATGTATAAAAAGGACAACCTTTTGCTGGCTGTCTAAAAATACTTGCTGCAGTGTTACGAGGATGAGAACAGACACACTTTTTTAATCAATATATAAATAATACAATGAATTGCTTTGAGAGTCGGGTATAGCCCTAAACAGTATCAAAGTTGTTATTGCACAATCTATTGCATAAGATCAACAAAGAGACTACAATTAACTGTTTGCCAAATTCAGTTAGACTGAATATGACTGATATGATCTTAAAGGAGGGTTCCACAGAAATTTAGAAGTGCAGTATGCAGAAATGAACCCTAAAAATAATTATGGAAAACTATGTATATGCTATGTAACAATGCAATGCAAGGCTGACACAAACCTAACTGAAGAACCTCCCTGAACATCTTTGAGGAGACTATTCAAATTAGAATAGACGGAGATTTAGAGAAGCCTTTAAATTAATTATGTGGCTGATAAATGTTAAAAAACTATGAAAAGCACTTCCTGAAATGTAAGCTCATACCACAGAGAAGCAGTTAGTTCCTATTATGTAGAAACTGAAAACTACTTAGAATTCATCATTTTAACCAGAATAGCTGACTTTAATGAATTAATTTAAGTGCTGAAATTTGCATTTGTAGACAGATGGAGCAGAAAGGATGTCACATTAGGCACTACTGTATGCAGAACGAATGGGTGTGAAGTCTAAACAAATCTAGAGAAAGGCTATCCAATGTATGTAAAGTGCATGGAAGATGTACGTATTACTTTATTATCTAAAGTATGTAATTTCCATACTTGCCTCAATGACTGCTCTTTTTATAAATTACATAAAAACATTTCTTTAGCTTAGATTTTTTCAAAAAGCACCCTTTGTAAACTAGGCCAGATGAACATGTTTTTATGCCATTGAGAAGTGTCCTGTTGACCGAACATACTAACTTTATAGCTGCTTAATTCTCCAGTTAATGCCTTTTGCATATTGCAACACATGGTTAGTCCTCATCTGAACGAAGTCCATTCAAACATTACTGCTCCATAGGGAAGTGTTGAAAGTTATGCATATTTTATCTGTCTGTGTGAGCTGTTTGTTTTTTTCCACAGCTCACTAACAAACCTGTTGTAAATGATTTGACTGCTCCATACATACATCATTCATGGCAGTACGTATTCCTGGACAAATTTAAACTGCCAAACAATCCATTTTGTTAACTAGCTAGCATTTGGTTCTAAGCAGGTAGTGCACAGTGACTTTTCAGAGCTTTATCACTGTAACCAGCTGCATGCTGTGGGCGAACAATGAGCTGAAGCTTGCTATAAATGTCCAGATTACCAAAGTGAGCTGCAGACACCAACAATTCTCTATGCAGCCTCTTTCATAATGTAACTTTCCCACATAGTTATTTACTACATTACTTTTCAAAATCCTTACAGTCTCTTTAGGATCACTTGAACAACTACAAGGAAATATTTTCTTTACAAGTTTGCAGCACACAACTCGGATAACCCCTCGACCGAGGAAACCGTTCTGTGCGCTGAAGATAATCCACACAATTGCAAAGCAACTACAACAAACATCTGCTGTCATTATCAAGACAGAAAGCGCAAAGTTTGGCATGTGGGGAGAACAGGAAACGCTCTCATTTTTGTTGTTTTTTGATCCAAGTCCCCGCAATCTACCCACATCATTTATTGGGGGAATATTTACTTCAAGTGTCAAATTATAAGCCGCACAGCGATGAATGAATTCTAAAAGGTACGAAATATTCAGTGACCCTCGGAAGGAAACATTTGTTCTGGCAAGGCGGGCAAGAAAAAAAAAAGAAAGAAAAAAAAAGAATGAACAACTGGAAATGCCCACACACTGCTGCCCCAACAGGACGGACAGAAACGAGAAAGTAGGAAACACAGGATTTATGATTATGAGGGGACATAAAAGCAGCAGGAATACACAATGATTAACAAACTGACAGACTGTATACTTCAGGAAGCAGTGAGTCAAGACTGTGTGGAGAGTAACGTTGGATAGTTGTGATTTGTGACAGCTCCACAAGCAGGTGAAGAACAGAACAGTGAATCATTTCATGGTCTAAAATTTATTAAATGTTTTTTTTCCAGAGCTTAAATGCTTGTTAAATAAAATTCACATTAAAGATTTTGATTAATTTCTAAGTAAATGTGGACCTACTATGCGTTGCTTATGTGTTATACTTACGTATACACCATTACCTCTTTCAGACAAAGGAAGCTGTTTAAAAATCTGAAAATGTTTAATGGATGTTTACTTATGGAAATATTCAAGATTAATATAGGAAATAACTGATTAGCTTATCAAAATAGCCGCTAGTTGCAGCCCTCAATGAGACCTATGTGAAAATAAAAGAAGGTCATGTTGACAGCAGCGCGCTCCAGATACACTGAAACATGTTGGCTTCTCATGTGAACCCTGCAGAACCATGCAACATATGCAATAACACTGAAATACAAGTGATTTATAAACATCCATGTACAGTATTTGGACTGTGAGTAATGAGTGCAACCAGCAGTCGTGCTCCTAATCTCAAACTTTTCCCACTAACTGTTTACATAGCCAAAATCTGTTTGTAAATCTGAACTGTTTGTTGCCCATTTTAATCCATTTCTGCTGTCTTGTGCACAAAAGAAAAGAATTATGTGTGGGATAATCTTGTCCTGACTGTAGATAATGTTCTCTGTCACCACCCACAACCCTGGACAGATTTAGATGTCTGAAACAAACCAATATGCAACTGTACAGAGATCTTAGAACGATAGGCATCATACAAACATTGTGGAGGAACTCCTTGAAGCGCCACCATACTTACTATCCTTGGCATACGGAACAGTAGTAAGTCTGGAAACTGAGCAGTAAGTGATGTCATGCTAGTTCTCAGAATATTTCCCTTCTTTAAACCCTCAGGGACAAAACAAAGGTCAGCAGTCAGGTTTCCTGACTAACCCTATAGTAATACCACTGGAAGGCTTCTCTGCACCGACAGGTTATGTGACCTGTTTTGAGGAGCTTCAGCCAGTGACATGTTGGCTTAGTTTAGTCTACCAGGTCAAATTACATTGCTTCATCTGTGACCAGCACAAGAGGGGTCACTGGTTTAAAATGAACCACAAACTGACATATGAACAGGGTCTGGAGAAAAGTGCACAGGGTTCGTGTGACCGTTTCAAAATTAAGGATAAAAAGCAGGTTATATGTGGTTGAAGTTAAGCTGAAATTAAATAAGACCAGTCTCAGGCCACCCTCCTCATCTGTAACACTTGCGCTCTAATAAAGTAATAGTCAAACTATTATTAAGCCAAACTAAATTAGTTGAGCACCACTGTTCCTAAACGTGACACCACCCAAGGGGTATCATCTCTGTGATAATGTGCATTGGAAAGTCTTGTGCTTTGAAATACCAATTTAACCACCGTATAAACAAAAGGGATTTACAATTAATGAAGGTAATTACATTAAAATTTTTAAATTTGTCACAATGTCACACTTAGTGCAGTTTGGACCTGGTCGCAGGTCATTTCATTTCTGATTCCCATGCTGCAATCCAAGAAATTAAGACAAAAAGTGTGAGGCAACACATGTTACAAAAATGTTAACACAAATTTCCTGCCTTAAAAAGTCAGCCCAAAGCAATGTTGCATGATATCATGAGTTGGAAAACATTTATGGGTCAATCAGATGCTTAGAATAGCCCCACGCCCAGGCTTACTGGAGCCAGTTGAACCAGTCTGCAGAAGCTTCCATGTAAAGTCTTCTATAACTTAAAAGGCTGATGCATCTATTTTGTCTTCCTCATTCTGCTCATCTGTTTCCTGAATAAGCACCACTGAGGATCTGCAAGTTCCAGATTACTCTATTTATGTGTTGGTGTTACATTATAGTTTTAGAGCCAACTATGAAATTATTTAAAAGAAGGCACCTGAAAAGGCCTCCTAAAAAAAAAACTTCTGTTTAGACATTTGCAAATGTGGGGATTGTTATAATGCACTTTATGATTCCATTAGCCTGTCCTCCTTCACATTAATGAGCTGCACAAAAACACCTATATACCTGAATATAACTACTTCTTTTTTTTTTTTTTAAACACACATTTTGGATCACTGCTATGCAATATACTGTATCTAATTTTGTTTTGATTAGGTAAAAAAAGGGAAACTCTGGGAGACAGCTGACCAAATGTCCAAATCTACATCCAGTCTTTGGGCTTTGACAAAACTCCTTCAAAGCAGCGGGAGGACTGACAGGTATTTAATTATAGATAATCTGACGAGACTGTGGCTGGAAAAAGGCAGGAGTCATAGTGAAAACAGAGCAGTGCGCATGCTCTGAGGGATGCATCCCGACTTGTAAACTTTTAAATGGAGTGGGTGAGGTCAAACGAGCGCACAGCATGAATAATACTTAGACTTTGCGCATGGGCTCACGCACAGCTGATCAAATAGTTTACTACAAACGTTTTGAAAGCAGGGCCACAATTAATGAGGTTACTTTCTAATGAAGTGCTTTATTTCTGGCTGGGAGGGATTAAAGAGGTTAATGAAACTCCTCGATTTATTCTACAGTGCAACACGGCGTGTTTTTAACGCAATAAGCACTCTTTTCTTGGTTAAGGGATGGTCCAAAGCTGTATAACAGCATTCACACACACACATTGGATGTATTACAACAAAATGCAAATATTTTCATTTCATTTTCAGGCACAACAAAGAATGAAAGTGGAACCACCAATTGTTTCTGCCCGTAGCTTTGAAAATGAAATGATTAATCTGTTACTAAAACAGTTATCTAGTTTCCAAGAATTCATAGTTAATTAATCGGCTAATCAGTTGAATTTCCACTTGTTTGAGTCGACTCAGTTTTGTTTAAGAGATCTGTGTGTTTACCTTTTCGTCTTCCTCTCCTTCCTCTTCCTCTCCATCCCCATCCCCTGGGGTCTCCTCGTCAAGTCCCACATTTCTGCCGCCCTGCACCGCGCTCACATTTTTAAAGAACAAGCTGCGCCCGTCATCTCCATCTCCATAAACTTTACTGTCCAGAGCAGCCGTCATTTCTTCCCCCTCAGACAAGGTTTGCGAGCCCGACGACGACTGACTTTCGCCGCTTTCAGACACCGCAAAGTGTTTCTTCTCCATTGTCTCTCCTTCTGGCGCTACGTTGAAACAAAACGTAGCAATTAATTAACCTGTCAGCACACCTGTCCGGTTCATTATCGTCAGGAGCCGCGAGCTCATGAGAGGACACCGGAGGGGTTTTTTTTTTGGTTTTGTTTTGCCGAGTAAAAACAAAGTCACGACGATGTCGAAAGTCAATGCTCTCGATTAAAACATTTCTGGACCCTGTTTAACACCAGCGTTACCGCCAGGCCGAGGTGTGCGCTTCGGTTAGAAGGTGCCTCTTTAGATTTTGTCGCTCATGACTTTCCAATCAGCGGGAGCCCATGCTGTCTCTGCCTTCCTATCTCACGGGCACAGCTTGCTGCCCAAAAAACATAACCCCGCCCACAACGTGCGAGGGTGGAGCCAATCAGATCACAGCAGCTGACAAACTCCATACAGATGGTTAACCATCTTTAGATGCGCAAGTATTTATTGTAATGTCATTGTTAGTGTCGTTATCCCACTTTATTCATTAATTTTTTTGTCAATGCGCCTTTTCCTCCAAGCTCCTTTCTCTCTCCTCCCCCTCCTTTATCATTAGACTACACTCACACACCACGGTATCTCTATTTGCTTACTTTTTATCGCATAAGGTGCCCTCCAGAAGTGTGACATCAACAGCAAGATGAAGATTTTGAGCAAAAGTCTAAAAGTATCAGCGGCAAAGGTAACTCCAAGTAAAGATATTCTCTATTTGAAATCATCCAGTTTAATGTTACAGTTATTGCACCCAGTCAGGTTTATGTTTATAGATTAATGCCATAAATCCCACATTTGTTTAATGGGGTCTGCAATTTGCACAGCACTGGGACTCTGTCTTCAGACCCTGGCTTCAGAATTAGAGGAAACCTCAAGAGTGTTAGGGGATGGGCGGATTGCTCTTACAGAGTGGACAGACAGCAATGTGTAATGTTACAGTAGATGTGTGTAGCCATTTTACTGTATTAGAAAGACAACATTACAGGGTTAGGGTTAATGTTAATGCTGTCGTGTTTTATGTAAAATGTAGTGATATAACAGCAAAGCTCAGGGACGTAGAGGTGCTGTAGCACCCCCTGTCGGACCAGGCAGACATCACAGCAACCCCTGCCGAATGGGGAAAAGAAAATAGACAAGTTTAAACACTTTAAACACTATTCCTGTTATTTATTTGAGAAGTGCGTGATTTAGGAAGTTATAATAAATAATAATTATGCTTTTTCTTTTAATAAGGCCAGGCGTCATGGTCAAATGACATTTCATACTAGTCACCAGGAGCTAGCCAGTTTTCACCTGATGGGAATGACCTACGCCTTTTTTTCCCCCATCTTGGGTCGTGTGACGACTCACATGATCAGTGGTGGGTTAGCGACCATCAGGACCAACTCTAAGTGGAAAGCCCCCACTAGGGGTTTACTACCTGGGAGTTTCCATCAGAAGCGAAACAACGTGAAAACCTAAAAAAGTCAAGTTGCCTTCTTTTCAAGATCTCAAGACTATAACCTGAATGACTGAAAAACCATCCACTTTATCACTCTCCAACTTATTAAAACATGGTTATGGACCATCATGGCACAAAAGAGTAAGAGTAAAGCAGCGTAAACACTGAAGTGCCTGTGTACTTGAGTGAATGTAAGTAGTTACTTTCAGGAGATTAATGTATTCTCAATACAGCCTCGGACTAACAGGATATTCTGCATACACATAGTTTTTTTTCTCTCTCATAAATAGCTAAGGTGCCATAGCTACTTCCTCTTTCAGTTGTTTTGTTCATATATTCTAACTCCCTTTTTGTTTCTTGCTTTGTTTCACTATATGTTTTGTTGTGTGTATGACTCGTAGGTGTGGCACGTCCATACATGTGATTCCAGCTCTGTTTCACTCCTCAGATATCTGGCTTTGAGAAGGTTGGGGGTTTTTTTTTGTTTGTTTGTTTTGTTTGTTTGTTTCCCCTCTGGGTATGCAAATCTCAAAATAAGTCTATCCCAGAATAGCATTTGCTGGCATTCAGATAGTTTTGTTACACAGTATTGTGCAAAATTCTTGAGCCACCCTTTTAATTATGTTGAAACCGCCATCTGTAAAACACGGTGGAGGCTCTGTCATGGGTTGGAACTGCATTTCAGCCAGTGGTGTCGGGGGGGGTTTGTCAAAATTGATGGAATTATCAGTCAATGACTCAATCAATTTATTTGTATAACACGTTAAAACAACAGCCGTTGACCAAAGTGCTTCACAGGGCATAAAACAACTAAAAACAAATAAAATAATGTAAAACATAAGAACATAAAACAAAGATAAAAACACAATAAAATCATAAACAATGCAATAAAGAGTGAAGGACCGTAATAGTAATGCCAATAGTAATGCCAAGAAGATCTGTCAACCAGTCTGAAATGCACATGTAAATAAATAAGTTTTAAGAAGTTTTTTAAAAGTAGTAGGGGAAGGTCATTCCAGAGTTTAGGGGCAACCACAGCAAAGGCTCTATCCTCTCTACTCTTCAAATTAGATTTATATCTGGTCAATAACTTTTGATCGGAGGACCTCAGTTCTCTATTCGGGATGTAGGGCCTCAACAATTCAGTTAAATAAACAGGTGCTAATCCGTTTAGACTCTTAAAAACCAGAAATAGTATTTTAAACTGGATTCGAAAGGAAATGGGAAGCCAATGTAGAGAGGCTAAAATTAATTATCTTAACAGAAAAGTGCTGTCAGATTTTGATCCAGTATCATCTGGAAAGTGTCTGATTTTTTGTCTAAACTGTATTTGCAAACATTTCAAGAAAATACTATTTCCCATTTAGTTTCCCCACCCAAAGCAGCATTCTGTTATCATGTAGCCTGAATCCAGCTTAAACATTATTCTACCCTTAAGTCCTCACTCCAGTGGTCAAAGTCTCAAGCATGTCCTCACTGAGATAACTGGACAAATGCATGCACACACACACACACACACACACAGTTATATAATTTTAGGTCGCTTCACTTTCTTCTTCTTTTTCGAAGCAGCGCTTAAAATCATTCCAAGAAAAAAGCGAAGGACACTCGTAATAATAAGGTTGGTTTCAGATTGCTCCGCCCACTTTTGACAGACAGCAAAACTACTGAACCTAAGCTGTGAGATGATCTCACATACAGTGCCCCAAAAAAGCCTTAACCATATTTAACCAGAGCAAATTTACAGTCAGCAGCAGACTGCCCTTCCTTCTTTTTAATCCTTATCTTCAATATTGTGTCACAGTAGGCTGAGTTTTCTAAAGTAAACACTCATGTGAGTGTTGAGTCATTACTGCATACCCAGTTATTCTTTTGTCTGCTGTTTACAGTCTCATGTGTCAACACCAGAGACAGTGTTGACATTCAGGTAGAGCTGGTGTAAATTGATTGCTTGAGCATCTGCTCACTCATTCTGCCAACAACAGACTGAGCACTTTTATTGCCTCTGCCCACATCTGCTCAAGTATTTCTGTGTCTTCACACCAAGAACAAGACTTTCTTGTATTAACCTGCAACTTTAATTTTAAAGCTGCTTTAGGGCATCGTGGTGGTGCAGTGATCAGCACTGCTGCCTCACAGCACGAGAGTCCTGGGTTTGTATCCACCGGCGGTGCTGGGGCCTTTTTGTGTAGTGGTTGCATGTTCTACTTGTGCGTATGTGGGTTCTCTCCGGGTACTTCGGCTTAATTGGCAATTCTAGATTGGCTGTAAGGGTGAATGCTGCTTCCAGATCCCTGTCTCTGGATTCCTCACTTTCTCGTGCTGGCTCTCGATGTTCCTGCTTCTTATATCACTGATTGAGATCTGAGCCCTGCAGCCAATGGGTGCCCTCCAGGGCCTGCATGTGTCTTTGAGAGCTTTCTGTTAGTCTTTGTTTGAAGTTTGTTTAGGTGAGGTTTCGTGGGTTTCCTGTGTCATGGGCTGTGTTAAGACCAATCAAAACATAAGCATCAAGCATCTCCTCAAGTTTCTCCACCTAGTATTATGTTACTGCCCTTAACCCTACACCAACCTGGAGATGTAACATCAGTATTAGTGTGTGTGATTAGCTGGGCTTTAGTTACAATGTTTTCTTTCGGTCTGGTGTTGCTCATAGTACCGTATTACCCCAATAGAGCACTTCACTCTCAGACTGCTGGCTTACTTGTGGTTCCTTTTTGATAAAGCTTATAGTTAGGGCTGGATCAGGCGACTCCCGAATCATCCCTTAGTTACACTGCTATAGGCCTAGGCTACTGGGGGGTTCCCATAATGCAGTTTCTTTTTATTCACCTCTTTCTACTCTTTTACTTCACTCTGTATTTAATCATTACTTATTATTAATCTCTGCCTCTCTTCCACAGCATGTCTTTTGTCCAGTCTCTCTCCCCTCAGCATCAACCGGTTGCGGCAGACGACTGCCCCTCCCTGAGCCTGGTTCTGCTGGAGGTTTCTTCCTGTTAAAAGGGAGTTTTTCCTTCTCACTGTCGCCCAAATGCTTGCTCATAGAGGGTCATTTTGACTGTTGGGTTTTCTCTGTGTTATTGTAGGGCACCTTGAGGCAATTGTTTGTTGTGATTTGGTGTTGTACAAATAAAATTGAATTAAATTGAATTGAATTGAATTAATTGAATTGAATTGAATTGAACTGTAGAAGTCTAAAGTTGTAGTTGTGATACTTCACCATGTAGCTCGCCATAAATTGAACAATATCAGCAAAAACATGAACTGGTTCTGTGCAGTCTGACACACAATGTGTCTGCTAGCTAAAGATACATTTGCAGTATTTTCCAGCAAGAATCTGACTCTCAGATGTGAGCGAGAGGACAGGAAAGGAACACGAGCGATTATTTTCAGAGGTGGGGGTTGATTAGTAAGTGACATGTGAGAAACTGGAAATTTAAAGCTTACATTTAATGTTGTAATTAATGTTAGGGTTTTTGTTTTAAATAATACAGTGGTTCTTAAGGCCACACAATGTGTTATTTAAGTTGTGTGGTTATTTTGTAAAGAGAAATGTGAGATGTGAGAAAGAAAAATGAACTGCAGTATTGTCAGGTCCTGAGCATCAGCAGAGACGGTATATGGACTGGTTCTTGTATAGCGCTTTTCTACTCTAAGCGCTTTGTACAACATTCACACATTTCTTTCTGTGCTTTCTATCTAACATTTACACACTTTCATACTCCAATGGGGGGATCGGAGAGCAACTTGGGGTTTAGTATCTCGCCCAAGGATACTGGAGGAGCCAGGAATCGAACCTACAATCTGCTGATTGGTAGGTGATTTCCTCTACCTACTGAGTTACAGCCACCCAGATGGCTATATAGAGAGAGAGGTGGCACTGAAAGAATTCAGAATGAAAATTTATAAGAGAATTTTGTAACAGCAGAGATGAGGGCTGATGTAGAACGTTTAGGGGATAAACACGGGATTATTTCTAGTGATGTTCCGCCAATAGGAACGTTCCACCTGAGGTGTTCCACCAATTTTTTATAATAAACTTTGTCTTTTGATATTGTGGTGGATAGTGTGTTTCTTTTGTAGCTTTGATTTAAATTTGATGAATATTGTGGGTTTTGTGGTAATACAATGTTGGACCCAGTCCAGGTTTGGAAGATTCGATACATTTTGTGTTTTCAGTGAAATCTGTTGAACTCTTGTATGCCAAACTGTCTTGCATTTTTTCCTTTTTTGTAGGTTAAACAGGACTATGGGTTGAGAATAAAGGCTTTGATGTTTTTGCTTTTATCTCTTCCAAAGAGCACCTCAAACAAAACTAAATTGAATCCTGTCCCGCTGACCAATTAAAAAAGAAGTTAATGTGGCTAATGCTTCAGAATAAAAATGTATTTCAATATGGCTCGCTTTTAGAAGGACTTTGGTACAAGTCACCAGTTTGAATTTAAGCTGTTGATGTTCTTTCGCAACACTTGCTTAATTCCACCTTTATACCATTTTTTTTCACATGCTAGTGATCTGAAAGTAGCCATGCTGGCTCATGCAACATTTGATTATAGATTGTAGATGGAGGAACAGGTCCGCTGGTAACAGCCTGCCCACAAAGAAAACAAATCTACTGGAAGTCACAAAAGAAATTATAATGTGACTTAATTCCGAGTGAGTCATTCTGCTGCTGCCCGAACATAGGGTTTCCCCACGTGCCAAATCTCACTTCAACCCCTGGCAAACAGACACACACACACACGTGTTTTATTTGCAGTGAAAATTGCATCCAAAACCTTTTGCACTCCTGAACAGCCCTGTTACCGAATATGGATCTACTTACAAATGTTCACATAACCTTATTGCTATTTATAATTATCTGTCTGCTTCAGTTAAATTGCAGCAGCGTTCCATGAATACTCACAGTGATATCCTTAGCAGCGTTTTGTACAGTACGTTTTACTGTTCAGTATTAGTCATAGTTTGGTTTTCTAAGAAAAGACACGTGAAAAGGAGACACTGCAGAAGCTCTTCAGCTATGAACTGCTGCATTCGTTTCAAGATGAATGAACGAAATTGTGTTCAAGTCCCTGAAATTTAAATGCAGCTTTATGATTTTAATGTATTACTTTGACCTTTGTTGCCCTGTCTCTTTTATAATGTTTCATACAAGTTAGTGCACACAGTCTCACCACAAGGGGGTACTGTTTGCTAAAAAAACAAAGCAAGCGGCAATGGCAGCCGTCCTCGTTAGATATTCAGTCACTGATGTCACTGAGAACATGAAATACAAATGCTCCTCAGCTGTTTACCTGCTAGCATTATAATTTTTATTAACCTCAAAGTGGTAATTATTGTGATTAAATGCTTGGTCCTGGTCTCTTCTGAGAGAGGGATCTTTGGACAAGATGTGCCTGAAGAAACTGGATTTTAAGATGGTTTCATACACATAATAATCAGTGCATATGATCAGATAATGCTCGTTTTCATTCACTCAGTCTGATAAAAACCAGAAAACCACTCAACATACCCATTTTAATGTACATTATATAATTGTTTGATCTGTAATGTTTATAGCATTTGCTTAGAAACCATATTTAAATTCTTCTGTGAAATGACTGACACTGAACAATCATCCACAGGTACTCACACCAGTTTGCTGAAAAGATGACTATCAAATTCTGTACCTGCTGGCAAAACATTAAAGGTCTCTGATCAAAGCCAGCCTCTGCGAAAAGAACCCACATATTTACAAAGGTTTCAATCCTTCTAGGCCACAAATGAGTTACAGCACGGCTGATTTAAGGTGATGATAAGAGTCAGGTTAAGGTGGGGAAATTTACAGATGAAAGAGACATGGGTACGCAGGCACCGACTTATTTAGCGGAAATGTGCTTCCTGTGGCTGGGATCTTTTAGTGTTCTAATTTTAATCATCTCTTTTGATTCAGTAAGTTTCAGGGGTCCACTTTGCCCTCAGCTCTTTCGGCGACTTTTAGACTCATTTGACTTTTTTTTTTTTTTTTTTTGCTTGAGTTGGTTCCAAGTAGAAGGCTTTCAGAGACACAGGTTGTACAGAACAACAGTAATAACTGTGCCTCAGACTTTGCTCTGCATCTGGTACTGGGTGTAATGTTAAGATAAAGATCATGCTACACAACATTAATGATGCTCTTGGGGCCTAACTTCAGTCAGTGAGGTGTGAAAAGGGCTTCCTGTGCATGTACAGTGCAGCTTGGAACGAGGAACCTGCAGCACGTGTTTCTTCTTCAAAACATGTGTAGATGACGGCGCTTCAGCACGCCTGTGTGTAATTAATGTTGTTTATTTCCATTTTTTCTAAGCCCTCCTAAACTAAACATAACAGCAGTCTGTTGCTGCCACCCAGAAGACATCTAATTTGTGCAGTTAGGCACAAAGCGTGATAGCCCGATTAGGCTTACTGAGTACAGTTCAGTGATTAGGATTTTTTTTCTAATTTTTTATATTTTCTTTTAAAGTTTTTTTTGTTAACTTTTATAGTTAGCCCATAATTAAAAATACTACATTCACCATTTTAAATTATTTAAAAATCCAGAATCTCTAAATATGCAAATATATTATTATTAAACACATGATGTTTCCTACTTACTGCTCAAAAGTCTGTGATAGTGTTTTAGTAAGACACCTTGGTCAGCATATATAATATCGTGTTATTCTAGATAAAATCATCTCCACCTCCAACAAAACAGAGATGCACGTATTCAAGAATCAATAACTATGATCCAGTGATGTAATGTCCAGGAGTCCACATAATTAGGTATTAAGTATATTTTGTTGTTGAAACGTTTGTACCACTTGAGTTGTTGTTCCTGAATGCCTTGTTCTGGGGGAAAAAGGGGGGAAAAGCACCTTCATCAAATAATTCAATGACCGTTCTTCCCGTCAGGATAGAAATTTTTCATATCCCCAAAAAATAAATGAATAAAACAGTCAAAAGAGCTTTGTATTGATTTGCAGGAACCCTTCCCTCCAACAGAACAAGTGGACCCAAAAAGTGATTAGCATTTATGAGAGAAACAAATATATATCTAAATAGTAAATCTGCAGCTCAGTAAATCTGCACTTCTTGGAACCTATTGCAGCCTTCCTTCTTCTTATCAGGGGCATCAAGAACAAGGTGTTCAAGAACATAAATACAGTGTCTTCAGACTCATTTGCATCTCCGTGCCTTCACGCTGATCCGTCACACTGAGAGTGGCAATAACCTGAAAACGGTTCTGTGATGAATAACTTTTGCAAAGTGGCAGAAAAAAGCATTTCGACCCTTTGCTTAAGTAGAAATTTAGAATCCTACATAAGTAATATTTAAAAAGTTTAGTTTAATATAGTGAAACTACTTAAAGCAAAAGTACACATTTTGCAGAATCACAAACAATTTGTGAGTAGATCATAATAACTGATTTATATAAGGTACCAGTACCAGTTTGGACACACTGTAAGTTTATTAATGTTCATGTCATTCTAAAGTTTTAACCCTTTATTACCTACATTAGAACAAAAATCCACCAGACCTTATATTTACATTTTTACATGCTGTAGTGCCATTTTTTTTTTTGCAATATTTTAACTTGCTATACATCAGTAGAATCTTTATATCCCAAATTTAAATAATATGTGTGAAAGAAGTCCATAGTAACTAAAGAAAGTGGCTGAAAGGTGCACAAAGAAATTGAAAATTGTTTTAAATTTTGACATTTTTCTAGATACAGAAATGACATAGCCGTATCCTTCAAGAGAAGAAGTTGCGCAGAGGCCTTTCAAACCACAGAAAATGAATTTTGAGTGTGCCCATAACTTTTAAGTTTTAAGATACGCACATTTTTATGAACTGTAGGAAAAACAAAAAATGCCTATTGTGCAAAATCTGCAAAATAAGAAGTAACAGTGTGGAGAACAGAGTGTATGAGTCACATCCAAAATCAAGTTGTAGAGAAGAGAGTAGAATTAATTAGAAAGTGGCATAATGCAGACACAGCCCAAACAGGATGCACCCCACTGCTTCATATATTGTTACATCCGAGCCCCGAAGAGGAAGAGTGGGGAGGTTTAACAGTCCCTTCCTCCCGAGCGATGCCTGTGTGATTATTTCTGCCTGGAAGCCCTGTGGGTTACCTGACAAATCCCACTCACGCTCCCTTCCTCACTCTTAAACATCAAACATATTTTTCAGGTATCCCGGCACCCACCCACAAAAACAAAGATCAAATGGTGGCCTGGAAGCACACTATAAATCGCTCACGTTAAATAAAACATGCTTCAAATAATCATCAGCAGTTCTAGACAAGCTTAGAAAACGTGAAGGGCGTGAAAGGGAACATCTCTGGAGGTAAAATGACTAATTGTTCACTTTTGGGAAAACTTCTATGACTCTGCAGAGACTTTAAGATGGAAAATAGAGCGATCTGAATCACCAGATGTCTCATGGAGCATGTGGCACAGAAGCTGCTTGTTTTCTGATGTCATGTTTGTTCTTAGATGTTTTCACTGTACAGAATGACTATATATATATATATATATATATATATATATATATATATATATATATATATATATATATATATATATATATATGTGTGTGTGTGTGTGTGTGTGTGTGTGTGTGTGTGTTCATACATTAGCTTTAAGACATTAATTGTTCTTATTTCCCTTTAAAAACAAGGAAACCATTAAGGTATTGTCCTCTTTCATGTCGTCCCTTTTTGATTTTTGTTTTCTTCTTCCCTTTAAACAATTTAACTGAAAATAGAACAGAAATACAATGTAAAAATATTAAAATATGTATGTTTCTGTAGGTTATAACTGATACATCAGTTGTGCGAATAGTTTATAAACTTATATTTGCTGTAACGGCATAAACAGTATTTAAATTTTTTTTTAAATCCTTCATGAAAGTCTTTTCTTAAAAACCTGTTTGAAGCAGTTGCAGTGCTGCTTCAGATTTAGAATGAAAAACATATTTTCCGGTCCTGGCGGAGTGCTGGATTCTTTGAAAGCATTTATTTGAATTCATGGCACACAAAGTCATTTCTGCTCTTATTCTGAGTCACAGTCACGTCTCTTGCTTTCTGATACCTCCTGCACTTCAGAGCGAAGTTGAAGTTGTTTGAAAAAAAATACGACTTTCTCTACTCAACGGCGAAAAGAAGAAGTAGAAACGGTGCTGTTTCTGCCAAACTTCAGGCAACCTGCCGTTTCTTGTCAGTCTATGAATCTCGTGAACTGTGTCAAACTTTGTCCCCGCCTCTCCGCACTGAGCGTAAAAACTCCCTGAAAATATTTCCTCCTCACACACTCTCAAGAGAGCAGCTGCTGCGTGAATCATGATTGTGAATGGCAGAAGGTTGTGGGTTTGAGATTACAGTCACTTGTCTTCCTTTCGGTCTTTCAGGCGGACCCGGGCGAAATGGTTGGACGTGGATTTCTGACTTTCTCACGCTTAAAATGTTCTGCATGTGGAAGTCATTCATATTATATCATCGTCGGTAAGTGTCTGGAACACACATTTTCTCTTTCTGCTTGACAAACTACCCATTTTGGTACATCTCACTGTTTTTGGAGCTAAAAAGTAAATGTATTAATATTGTTCACATTCGAGGTCTGATCCTTGTCTGCTTTGCGACACTCTCCTTGCACACCAAAGCAGCTCCAGGTAGGCTTGTGTTTCGTTTTATCACAACATTTCAACCTATTCACTGTGTTAGGATTTAAATGCTGATTAGTGCTGTGTGTAGTGTAGTTTTCCAGCAAGTTGTGGTGTACTGCTGTGTTGTGTTGTGTTGCAGCATTTGACATATAAGATAAAGAGATCAGGGACCACAGCAGCAGTTAGTTCACTTCATCTATGACATGACAACTTGGAAATATGTTTTGCGCCACCATAATCGCTACAGAGAGGAACAGCAGTATGTTGAATTACATGGTAAAATGAAGGTACACCCTCTGTCAGCTCTAAGGTTTTATTATGTCCTATGATAACAGTCCTGCTATAACCTGGTGGGGATCAGGTTATAGTAGGGAAAGCATGGCACATGGATGTGCCATGCTTTCCCTACTCATTTCATTTGCAAACTGTTTTAAGTGTAATGTAGCGTCACTGCTGGGTGAATGCAATTTATATGTGCAACTTGTTAAGCCGTACTTTACAAACATCAGGCATGAAGCTGAGCTGTGAAGTTACAGCAGAGCAAATGTTGCAATCTCGCTGGAATTTGCATATTTAGGTTGTGTTGCAGAAAAGTTATGTTTTATACTTGATTCGATTTTGCTGCTTCGGCTCTTTTACACCATGAGAATTACAACTTCTATGGCACAGATTAGAAAAACAGTCAGAATGCCTATCCAATAAATAAAATTAATTTCACTTTGATCTGCCAACCAACTAAAGTGACTCCCATGTCTCCTTTATTAGGCTGTGGGACATCAACCTTTAAAGTTTAAATGGATCCAATTTAAAGTGTCTGAGCTCTAATGTGCAGTCACCACATTAGAAACACACAGCAGCACAGAGAGCGACCAAATAATGATCTCTGACTGGAGTTTTACATTTTGTCAAACCAGCTAACGCAAAGGAATCCTGGCTGTGTCGAACCTCCCTCACAGTATACCTCTCAGGTCTTAAACTGAGATAAATACAACCTCAGATGAGCAGCAGAGCATGACATATTACACTGTGTCATTATTTATTTAACAAAAATTAACACAATATTGAAGAGGAAAGACATCAGCAATGATCTCAGAGAAGCAATGGTCGCTGCTCGTCATTCTACAGTGAGAACGATTATTCACAAGTGGAAAACATTCAAGACTGCCGGCAGCCACGAGGGCGTTCCAGTAAATTCACACCAAGATCAGACCGTGCAGTTCTCAGAGAAGCTGCAAAAAAAAAAAAAAAACCCAAGAACTAAAGCTCAGACTCTACAGGTCACAGTTAGCATGTTAAATGTGTTCATGACAGCACAACTGGGAAAAAACACTGAGCAAGCGTGACTTGTTTGGAAGGGTTGCCAGGAGAAAACCTCTTATCTCTAAGAAGATGGTGGCAGCTCAGCTTAGGTGTCTAAAATAACATCTGAACAAATCACAAGACTTCTGGAACAATGTGCTTTGGGCAGACACGACCAAAGTGGAGATGTCTGGCCACGATGCACAGCACCACTTTTGGATGGAGCCAAACACATCGTGCCAGCTGTCAAGGCTGGCAGTGTAGGGGTGATGATTTGGGCTTTTTCTGTAGTCACATGACCTGGGCACCTCGATCGTGAGCTCCGCTGTATACCAAAGGATTCTAGTCAAATGTGAGGCTGACAACTATCTGACAGCTAAAACTTTGCTTAAAATGAATCACAGAACAAACAGCCAAAGTCCAGACCTCAACCTGATTAAAATGCAGGTTTGTGGGTTTAAGATGCGCTTAAACCCACAAACCTCAATGAACTGAAGGAACCCTGTAAAGAAAAGTGGGCCAAAATTCCTGCGCAGACTGACAGAGTCATACAGTAAGCCATAATCACAAGGTTTACTTAGTTTTTCACGCACTGCTTCTGCATTTTACCTTCGTTTTTATTAAATAAATAAGCACTAGACAACGTTTTATTATTTTCTTATATGTGAAGCCTCAGACTCAACACAGGGTGTACTTCCTTTTTACCACAGTTTTAACCCTTGATTCTTCAAATGATCCCCAATAAATAGTTTTTGGGTTTTTTTGAATAGTCGCAATTAAATTTTCCTGCAAAAAAAAATTAGTATTATTAAAATCCAATCACAAGATTTAAAAAAAAAAATAATTTATTCAGCATGAGAGAAAGATGGCATGTAATATTTCATGTTGTATTTAATGTTTTATTTCTTTTCACATACTGTTTTCATATGCAGAGAAATGCAAGTCAGACAGCATTTCTTCCAGATATGAGCACTGTAAACTTCGCCCAGGTAAAGACAACATATGTGAGTCGTCCTGAGCTGATGTCTGAAATCAGATTAGAAACTTGAAAATGTTCATTGTTCATTAATGATTACTGTGTGCTGCCTGTTTTACAGATGGAGTCCATGATCTGGACTGTTTTAAGAAACATACATCACATTTGACATGTGCATGGAAACCTGGAAAATACACATCCAAAAAGATGCATACATTTGTCATGCAACAGTAAGTAGTTTTTTTTTTTGGGGGGGTCCTTTTTACCTTACACATTTACACAAAAACCTAAAAAACATGTTGATTTGTAATAAACATGTCGTTTCTCCTTCTAGAATGACGAAAAACATTTGCAACGTTTATAATAACGTCACCGGACTCTCTCGAGAGCTCAGTCTTTAGTAAACACAACGTGACCGCTCAGGTTTTTGAAAACATTGAGTCAAAAAATTGCACCAAAGCGGTTTTTGAAGGTTCGCCAATGAGCCTGGGTAAGTCCCTACAAGTTTTTAAGCAGCTGTTCTTTGTTTTTCTCTCTGTTTCGAAGAATACGTTTTTGAATGCTGAAGAATTTTTTTTGTTTTACTTTTATCGCTGTTTCAGAGCGATGTGGCCCCCCAAATATTGTGACAGTCAGACGCCATTCTGGAAAACTAGATATGAATGTGATCTGGCCTCAGTATGATGAAAAGTATGTTAAATCTTACTCTGTGAGATATAAAGAACTGGGAAGCCTCCCATGGAATGAGGTATGTACTATAAACTATACCCTCTCTCTCTCTCTGTGTGTGTGTGTGTGTTGTGTATAAGCCTGTTTCTTTCCCTTTAAATGGTGCCACATTTTAAAGAAAATGCAAATGTAAAAAGTCCATGAAAAACTTGTCAAATCTTCTCTGCCAAACAGCTTAATCTGCTATTGACTCTTGTTTGGTGTTGTTTATTGTCTGAAGAAGCAAGACAAATTGGCAGTTTAACAATCAATTCATTTACTAAATAGGGGCCTCAGTAGCATGCGGAAGAACCATACACAGCCACAACAGCCTGACACCTCCTCCTCATGCTGGTCACACATTCTTCAACCAGCACTTGTCACAAGTTAGCCAATGTGGAGGTCCAAGGA
Organism: Pterophyllum scalare; assembly: GCA_024447675.2. Taxonomy (NCBI): domain Eukaryota; kingdom Metazoa; phylum Chordata; class Actinopteri; order Cichliformes; family Cichlidae; genus Pterophyllum; species Pterophyllum scalare. The sequence goes on from JAMQGT020014494.1 coordinate 118,763, forward strand.
TTTCATCCCAATACCTAATGGCAGTCAGGGTGCCTAGCCTGTAGAGGTCTGTGCATCCCTCCATAGATATGCCTCCCCAGACCATCACTGACCCACCACCAAACCAGTTGTGCTGAATTATGTTACAGTATAATGTTCTCCACAGCTTCTCCACATCTTTTCATTTCTGTCATGTGCTCATGGCAGATGAACCTGGTCTCATCTGCGAAAAGCACAGTGCATCAGAGGTGGACCTGCCAATCCTGGTATTCCATGGCAAATGCCAATCAGGCTCCATGGTGTGAGCACAGGGCCCACTAGAGGATGCCATCAGGCCACCCTCATAAAGTCTGTTTCTGATAGTTTGGTCAGAGACATTTACACCAGTGGCCTGCTGGAGGTCATTTTGTAGATCTGGCAGTGTTCATCCTGTTCCTCCTTGCTCATCAGCACTGGTCCTGCTGGACCTTCTATGTCCCTGTCCAGCTCTCCTAGAGTAAGTGCCTGTTACCTGGAAACCCCTCCATACTCTTGAGACTGTGCTGAGAGACACAGCAAACTTTCTGGCAATGCCACATTTTGATGTGCCATACTGAGTTGGACTACCTGTGCGACCTCTGTAGGGTCCAGGTATCACCTCGTGCTACCAACAGGGGTGGGAAGTATTGAAGTACAAATACTTCATTACTGTACTTAAGTAGAATTTTAGACATTTGAGGGAAGTTTTTATTTCCCATCACTGCGGGCCTTCTAACTTCAAAGCGATTTGAGCCTAAATGGAGGGAACAGTAACACATAAAAGAATTCCATCAGCTCAACAAACGCAGTTTTCACACAGTGTGTGTGTGTGCTAACTAAATGTACAGCTGCTGTATTTCTCATAATGAGATATGAAGTTCACTCAGAGATGGAGACAGATGTGAGAAAGTAGAGAGGTTAGATTTAAATGTAAGGACTGCTCAGTGACATCTGATTATCTGGAAATGTAAAGCTTACATGACGTCATTCTTAAATCAGATATTGGATCTGTCTATGACGCAAATTTATGTTTTTCATATTGTGAAACATCCTTCAAAACAAACCGAGGTATACGAACGGGTCAGCTTGTCCTACTGCGGTTAATTTACAGTAAAGGAAATGAGGCACGATGGCTCGTAAAATACTGGGTTACATCTCGTTTCATTCAGTTGTGTAAAAATACACAAAGAGCAGTCAAGCAGTTAGACTGAAATAAAGATTGTATTCTCATATAATAATATTACCTTAATATGTTAATAAAGCACAAGGTTCAGTTAGCTTTACACAAAAATAGCTGGTGGAAACATCCTCCAAAGAGCTGCGTTTATACTTTCTTACTCAGATAGATAGATAGATAGATAGATAGATAGATAGATAGATAGATAGATAGATAGATAGATAGATAGATAGATAGATAGATAGATAGATAGATAGATAGATAGATAGATAGATAGATAGATAGATAGATTTGTCTGTTTTCCATCAGTACATTGTATGCGAGTGATTGAAGGAGGCATACAGAAGCACCTGTGATTTGCCTCGAAACAGCAATATGACCTGAGCTGGACTGACTACAAAATACTGCTGTCTGCTTCTCCTGTACAGGACAGACAGGCACTCTGACAGACACACACATTTATCTGAGAGAGAGAGACAACTGTTTGCTCAACACCTCAAAAGTAATCCACCAATCAAGGAAAGCTCAATCTATGTAAAGATCTATATGAAATGAGTCAGCACTTACCAACTGACGCCAACTGCCCACCTTTGTCAAAAGTATCTAAATTAGTGGTAACCGCTGGAGTGCTTGTTTTTTCCCAAGCTTTAGTTTTGAACCTTTTCTGAATAATTCTGATGCAGCTCTCTGTCAACCAATTTCTCCTGCCGGACTCAGACAAAAAGCACCAAGAAGCAGCTCGTTAAACAAAGAGCATATTAATAACGTTTCGGGTACCTCCCTAACACGATCGCTGATTTCTGTGCCATTCGCAGCCACCTGTGGACTCCCAAAATAGAACTGCATGCAGAGTGGAGAATCTAAACTCCTCAGTGGTCTACAGTGTACAGATACACTGTGTCATCAATAATAGATGTACACAGTGCCCATGGAGTGAACCATACATCGTTCCATCAGGTCAGTACTTGCATTCTACTTTATTTATATAAGGTAAAGTTTATTTATAAAGCGCCTTTTACAGACAAAAAAGTCACAAAGCGCTGTACAAAACAATCAATATGAAAAACGAATTACGCCTTTGCATTAAAAGAGAAACAGCAATAAAACAACAGATTAAAAAGACAATGCAATGAGAGTAATTAACGAGAAGCTTTAAACTAGATAGTTGACTGCATAGAAGATGTTTCCATCTGCTTACGTTAGAAGTATAAAAATATAGTTTCCTCTTTCAGAACTGATGTCACAGCCTGTCATCGTCAACCTTACTGAAACTGACATCGCAGATAAGAAGGGTGCTCGCTCGATTTCAATAACCTGGAAGGTAATCTTTGTTCACAGCATCTTCTCAAACTGTGTTATTAAAGAAAAAGCTCAATGTGAAATACACTCAGCAGCCACTTCATCAGATACACCCGCTCAACTGTTCGTTAGCCCAAAAATCTAATCAGCCAATCGCACGGCAGCAACTCAGTGCAGTTGGAAACTGAGTCTGCAATTCTCACGGGCTCAGCAGACGATTGGACAAATGGAGGGACAGTAGGGAATTTGCAGCAACGTGACGGCGTGGATTCAACAGTTCTGGATGGTGGTGTAATGGCATGGGGGACCTTTTCTTGGCACACTTTGGGCTCCTTAGTACCACCTGCCAACCTGAATAAATTTGCTGACCATATCCGTCCATTTATGACCACAGTGTACATGACTCACCATGTCACAAAGCTCAAATTATCTCATGAGTTCAGTGTACTCAAACAGCCTCCGCAGTCACCAGATCTCAGTCCAACAGAGCACCTTTGAGATGTGCTGGAATACAAAATTCACATTTGGACCAAAATCTCTGAGGAATGTTTCCAGCAAATTATTGAATCTATGCCACAAAAAAATTTAAGGTAGTTTTGAAGGTTAAAAGGGGGACCAGTCGTATATTACCAAGGTGTAACTAATGAAGTATCTGGTGAGTGTATAGCCACAACTGCTGATTATGATAATAAAATAAACTATTCTTGTATGCAAGTCTTCTACCGAAGAGCTGCACGATGGCTACATTGTGACCGTTGGCAAAGAGTCAGGAGAGCACCCACACGAGCGGATGAACACCACCCAGCCTAGGATCACGCTGATTCTCTCCTATTCAGCTTATCGTGTGAACATCAGCGCTTTCAGCAACACTAGCATCTCTCCAGCTGTGAGCCGGACAATACCACAGCGTGAAGACGTGCACAGTCAGAGCTCATTTTTATCCTTGTGTCGCTCTTAAAGGCATAGTTTTCACCACATATCTGAACAAACGTATACATCCACAGGTGTGGAAGACGGGCAGCTGAGGGTGATAGTCCACAACGAAACGTCCTTCATGGTCTACTGGAACAATGACCTCATCAAAAAATATGTGTGCTATTCTGCGGAGTGGAGGGAAGGGAGGAATAAAGCAGCGTACATGTCCTTTTACCTGAAAGGCTCCAACAATAAGACCTTCTCTTCTTTAGCAGGTGTGTCGCTACTCTGACGAATCACTTCTTTTAGCAAGATTTCAGAGCCAGTTTTTGTTTCAGAATACAAAACTGTGATATTGGAGAGTGTAGCTCACTGCATGATGTAAGGAAAACACTCTGGATAAAACTTGGGAACGAATCTGGTTTGTGCTAAAGTTGATTGTGTGCAAACTATGGCCCATATGTTTCAAGCATGTGTATAAAAGGTGTACACTGCCATCATTACATCATCCATTGATCTGTGGACTCCATTTAAAGCTTCTGCATTAGTAAATGGGCTGTCACAGTCTTTTATTAATTTATTGATGTATTGGGTATGAATGCTTGCTTCTCCTTATGCGTTGCTGCACCAGATCACCCTGTCCCATTCTGAATACACCTTCCCCCTTTTCTCCACTTTTGTCTTTGTATTGTTGCTGGCATTTGTTGTTAATCCGGGCCTCAACTGAGTCAGTATGAAAATCTCACACTTGATGATCCGCATATTTGATTTGGCAAAGATTTTAAACCGGACGCCCCTCTTGACCCAACGCTCCCTATCATCTAGGCTTGGGACCGGGAGTAGGAGTACACAGTCTTGTACCTCCCTGCAGTTTGTGTGGTGGTAAACTAGCTATTAAAACCAAACCTGGTAACACAGAGGTCTATACAACTGACTAACCTCTGGAGTCGAACTTCAGTGGCTCACTGGAGGTTACTGCTTGTTTTCAAGCCACTGACTTTTTTCAACCTAAGCAGCAAAATAAAGCTCAAATGGAAGTACCAAACCTGCAGTTCTTCTTATGGCCACTTGAGGCTGCCAACAAAAGCAAATCAATCCTCACAGAACCCCCATGTTAAGATGGCCAACTATATCCACTGGCAGGTAGTTTCCTCCTGCATAACAACTATAGGTGGGTGATTTCTATTTGTCTTTTTATAATGCATCATTTGCTGGGTAGTGGAGTGAGGGCTGTGGCTGCTTTTATTGACGAGTTGTGCTGCTGGCGCCTTCAAGAGTCTGTGATTCTCAAACCACCCAAGAAATTTGTGTTTTAGTTTCAGCTGCTCTGTTAGCACAAATTTAGCAGATGTGGGTGTTGGAGTCCAGCCAATTTAACTAAAAATAACAATCTGTCAATCTACCGATATCTGCATTTATTCGGGGGCAGAAATAACTAGAAGAAATGTGATTAAATAAATTTAGTTTTATCCAAGCGATCCATCATAATTCATTTGATATTTCAAACACACAGAACCTTTGAAGCCTCATAAGAGATACACCCTCAGCCTGCACGTGCGACCGAACAAGGACACCTGCAACATGAAGCACCTCAACAACAGCGAACGCACCTATGGGAGCACCCAATTTTATGTCACAGAAGGACGTAAGGCCCAGGCCCCTCTAGCGTCCCCACAATGTGCAGATACACATGCATTACAAAGGCACCGGCCAGCACTTTGACCTCTTGAAACTGTTTTCTCATTGTGTTCTTAAAGCTCCTGTGAGTGCGCCCACAAACATCAGCAGCTACGATGTGACACAGAATTCAATGGTGCTGCAGTGGTCACCCATCCCAGAGGAAGACACCGGGGGTTTCCTGCTGGGTTACACGATCCACTACGCCGAGTACTACCACATGGGGACAGATACTGAGAACAGTGAGACACCTCCACTTACTCATGAGCTTATTAAGCCCACATGCTTACAAAAGTGCTAAATTTAGTTGAGCATAATAATAGCACTGGCTTCACATCCATTGGTTGGCCTGCAGGACATAGTGACTCTCAGTGGATTTCCTGTTTGCCGCCTGCTTTCTTGACTCCTCTCAGTTTCTAGAAGTAGATGAACACTGTGGCCACGCTGCATTTTTTGGTACAGAAATGCAGCTGTGAATCTGAACACAATTAACTTTCTGGGTGGGACCAGTTTGTCAAGGTGTGCTGAACAAGCCCAAGATGATTCTACAGCCCCCTGGTGTTGTTTCTTTTTAAAGCCTTAGATAGGAGCTGCAAACATGGGTGTGAAAGGTGTTAAAAAAAACCTAGCGCCCCACCATCACCACTGAAACGCTCAAGAATCATTTAAGAGGAAGAGTCATGCTACCATGCTCATAATGCCAGTGCTAGCATGCTTCTGGTTTGCGAGTTTAATATGAAATGAAAGCAGATCAAAAGTTCACGTTTCCCACTTTCACCATCCTAGTTTAGAATAAGTCACTGACGGTGCCGTAAAAAGATTTGCTGACGTATTTCAGTCTGTAGGTGTTACATTTTATTGTATTTTAAATTACTTTTTTTTTTCCTTTTTAATTTCAGTTCAGTTTTTATTAGTTTTATTATTAGTTTGGTTGATCTTCTTATAATCTGAAGGCAGGGGCCAGAAATAAGCAGCTCTAAATAGACACAACAACACAAACACAACACAAACACATTCCCAGTCCTTGGAAACATCATGCACCAATGCTGTATGTTTGTCTCAACTGAGACATGCTTTCTGGGTATAGTTTTTTAATGACACAATATCATTTCACAGTTTTTCGCAGCATTTTTTTTTCATGCTCAGCTGGAAATACAATTTAAAAATATATATTATTTGTGACGTCGTTTCAACTTCACGCAGATATGTCTGAGTTGTGTTTGTAATTTGAAGGGGAAAACATGTAATTTTCATTGCAGATATTACAGTAGATCCAGAGCTTGACAGCTTTAAACTGGAGGACCTTAAAAGCAGCACAGCATACCAAGTCCAGATGTCAGGTTTTACCTCTGCAGGAGCAGGAGTGCGAAGCACGCCGAGCATCTTTAAAACACATCACAAAGGTCAGTTCGGTTATTTCCCATCAGCGGTGCATAAGATTGAATTTCTAATACTTATAACTTCATGAAATTTTTTCTGCCCCCCCCCCCACCCCTGGAACAGGAAGTTTTCATCTCAGCGGTATTATCATAGTCTTTGCAGTTATGGTTACTCTGCTGATATGTGGACCACCAATAATAAAAAGGTAGAATTTGACAATCAATAACTGGAACATGTTTTAGCCTTGGGTACCAGTATGCACGAGCTTTACATGAACACTCACTTTTCTTTTAATGCTGTCTAGAGCAAAGGTTGTCCTGTGGCCAAGCATACCTAATCCTGGTATCAGCAACGCAATACAGAAAATAAACAGGCCCTGTGAACTGGTAGGTGTCAGCTGTTATGAAGTGCACACACACATTATCAATGTTGTGGAAACCTCAAGCTGTGAGCCGGAAACTTATTATAGGCTACTGCTATCTTTCTACTGCAGCAGGTAAACTGTGTTGTATAAAATTAAATACATTAGTGTGTTATTTGTCACTCAGGAACTCCTCGAGGCAATCAATACTATGAAGGTGGAAGAATGGGATACAAAAAGTCTCCACATAGTTGAGAAAGAAGCTGTTCCCCCCGCTAACATATTGCCGTCAATATTACCGCTTCTTTGTGGCCTGGACAATGAGGGAGATTCACCAGAAATGACTTGTAACTGGATCCAAAGAGAGACAGGCGACGCAGCTGGAGATCTCTCTTCTGAGAATACTACAGACACACTGCTGGAAATCCAGCAGACAGACCGACAGAGTTTTCCTTCTGCCTTTCCAAGTGGCTATACCACAATGGAAATGTTTCAGCAGGTGATGCCGCAGGGCAGTACAGCTCTTACCCAAGGCATGGAAAGTGAACCAGAGGACACAGACTTGACTGTGATCAATTTTAGACCAGGACTGGACTATGTAAGACAATTTAGCACCAGTCCAGTCTCAGACAGCGACCAGTTGTCCACAATTTTATGATAAAAGTCAAACAGTGGAGTATGAAGAGGAAAAATCACTACATGAACAACTCAGTCCTAAAGATGAAGGAACTAAGAACCACAATATAAAGCACTTTTTGAAGTACAAAAAGAAAAATTATGACAAATAAAATCAAGATTTCAGCTTGTCAGGTGGGACTCTTTTTTTTTTAAATGGAATTCCTCAATTTACCTACACCAAGATGCAAACATGACTGAAAAATTCCCCTTTCCAAACCATGTGTTCAGAACTGTTGTGAAATGGCTTTTTTTTTAATGTGTGTGTGTGTGTGTGGGGGGGGGCTGCTAAGAAGGTTTCCATTTGTTTCTGTTAAACTGATTTGGAATCTGTTTTTTAAGGCTGTTCATTGTCAGTCAGTGTGAAAGTGTTGGTTGCTTTCTTAATGAAGAGCATTGTGAAACCTGCAACGCAGCAGTCTCATCTGACCGTCTATGATTTCTTATTGTCAGCCCTTATGCTTTTGCAGACAGCATAAACAATACTAAGTAATCCGGGGCCACGAGGAGTTACTTGAAATGCTAATGTTAGCCATGCTTACGTAGCTTGCTGACATTTAGTAAACCACAATAAATGCAAGCTATGACTGTGGCTTATAGGAATTTTATCATGTTGGCTGATTAGTTTTAACTGGAAATAAAGATGCTTGACATGCACCCTTTGAGGAGCATGAGTGTGCAAATTTTGTGCCTTTTTATCTGTTTGTTAACAGACGAATGAATGAAGTAAAGCTGTTCACTTTGGTCAGTCAGTCTTCAATTACCAGAGATTTCAGATTATCAGAATTGAGTTTTGTCAGAACTGTATGATTTACCATTCCCTCAAACTATAGGTGAATAATGTAACTGGGCCCATATCGAGGCCTTGAGGTGCACCGCAGTTAACGCACAGCCAAGGCATCAAAAATGAAGCTAAATTATTCATTGAAAAATCTCTTTATTGAGTGTTTTTGGAAACGGATGTACTCTTAAGATTTGAACTGAAGAGGATTATACATGAAAGCTCTTTAAAAACAGTGGTACCAAACTGTTACACGAAGTCCCAAATGCACCATCAAGCACCCAATTCCTCCTGGACCTAACCATCAAACATGTTTATACATTATACACCTTAGGAAGTGGATACATGTTTATAAAAATAAAACTCTTCACATACTGAAATGCTATTTTTTTTAAACTATATTTTATCATATGATGACCACTTCAAACTGAAGCCTTTTGTACATTTAAAAAAAAAAAAAAAGGCAGTAGGCAGGACAACAAAATAAAAGCAATGATAAAATCAGGTTTGTAAAAACCACATGAGAGGAATTTGGCAGCAAACAGCCATAAAGTCTCCTTTTAAAAACACTTTCAAAAAACAAACATACACACAAAGTCACATAGATCTTAATCTGGGTCCAGTTTGCAGACATTCTTTGACAAAAAAACCTGAAACAGTAAAAATGAAAAACATTAAAAGAGAACTATGTCTATTTAATTATTAGCAATCTGTAATTAATCAATGAGGACAACTGACAATACTTTAATATAACATCTCAGTTTTCAACATCCTAACAAGTCTCCATATTTTATTAGAACATCTTAGTCTAGGCACTTTTGGCCCTTCTGTGCTTGCATGCAATTTGTGGACCTGTGACGTTTCCTGCTCAGCCTCTTCTAGACTGCTGCTGAGAACTTTAATCGTCCCACGTCATCCAGTAACACGAGCCGATAAGACACTTTGCACACCACCAGCATTTTACAGTATAGGCCTGTGTCTTATATACAGTATAAAACAGTAAATAACATGTTGCCTCACACAGTATTACAATAATAGCAGAACATGACACTTTGTGACCTTGTTGCAACCACTAACCAGAAATTTTTTTTTTTTTTTTTTAAAAGCAACTACATGATGTACAGCCAAGAACCAAAAAACAAGGAAATAAAATAATGCATTCATGTTGACCAAATTAGTTCACATTATTCGGAGCAATTACATAATACCGTTCTCCAAGCTCATAATTACAGAATTTCAAGTCATGAAATTAAGATGCATTTTGCAGGACACAACCCGTTCCCAGATGAAGAAATATGATCACTGATGTCACAGTCCAAATTTCTGTTCACCAACACACAAGGGGGCAAATGAGCAGCATCAGCATCAGCGCAAATGTCGTTTTCAAATACATTATTCCTCTCATATGCAAACGGTTTTACTGAAGGGACTTTGTGTAACATGCCACCGTTTCACTTAGTCAAAAAGCAAACAAAATATGGGAAGTTGCTGTCAGCTATGGTGTGACCACAGCCAGCGCAGCAAAACAACGAGAAAACTCGTTACACCCAACAAGGACTCGAGCACTGAGGGCAGGTGAACACTCTGGCCTCTTGAGACACACACACAGTTCTGTTAGGGAATGTGTGTGTGTCACCCAAACAACGCTCCAATACCCGCCCCGCTCCTTTATGCATGAAACTGCTCATGTTCTCCTTCCATTTGTGTTTCCACTGAGTTAGGAACAAAGTGTAAAGTGTGTAAATTATGATTAGAGGCTTTAGGGTAATCCTAATGTAATTAACTAGCCTCCAGTTCCTTAGTTGGATCAAGCCCTTGCGCCTCATGGTTGGGAACCCTGCTTTTCCTCTGGCTCTCACACAGGACAGGCATGTGAAGGCCAAACTATGATCTCATTAAGAAATGCCCAGCAATTTAAGATACCAACATTTTACTCCTGTTGCACACTGTTACTGCATATTTGTATTTCAACCAGAGGAAAATAAATGGAATTTTTGAAATACTGAGCTTTGTAGTCCATAACTACAATCCAGCTTTAAATGAATGGATGAATGAGTGTGACCTCTATTCTTCCTGTAGGACGCCTGTCTGGAATGAGACTGTCTTTTCTGAGACTTTCTTGTGGCACGCTCGGGATTCTCTGCGGTCGGCTCAGGCCTGCATTAGCTGATCAGCCACGGCATTAAAAAAAAATAAAAAATAAATAAAACACTGACAGCATAACACACATACACTGACGTGAATAATGATCACATTGTTTCAATGCAATGCTTTGCTGGGAAAATGTGGATCGTGGCACGGAGACTGATGTTCCTGCACTGCTAAGCAGAAAAGGTGGGGCCTGCTCTGTGATGCTGAGCACTCACTTGCCCTTAAGGTGTGATAGTGAGATTAGGCTGATTTAGAGGAGCCGTGTGTGCCGTCTGTCAGGGGATGATAATGAGGGGGGGGAACCCCACATAAGAGGCTGTTCAGTGTTTCTGTATGTCTATCCACACAATGGGCAATGAGATACCTGGATGAACAGGATTAGTGTGCACGGTGTCGCTGTAGTCACTTGGTGCCGTCTGCACCCACAGACGCTTCCTCCTCGTGGTTAGTCTTGTAGCTGCCGTTGTGCTGGGCACAGGGTGATGACGTCATGTCCTCGCTCGGTGTGGCTGAGTCTTCTCCGTCGCTTTCTTCCTTTTCTTCTCTGTCATAGTTCATTTGTGCCTGAAACAAAAACAACAGCAAACAAACAAACCTGACAAGTGAAAATATGCCAAGATGAAAAGGCTCGAGTGCTGACTGACTGGTGGGTGGAGAAGCACTCCATAATACCATAAGTGGCAATTTGCACGCACGCAGGATCAAACTGTCACAATCATCTTTTGGAGCTCAAGCAATGTAATCAGAGTCATTGTTTTCCTAATTCTTTAATTGTGTATTTGGATTAGAGTTGTCATGATGCTAGAATTTCAGAAATATTAACATAACTGTAAGGTTATTTTCTCTTTTTTTGTTTTCTGGCAATTCCTAAGAGACAACGTTTTAGGTTGTTTGAGGCGGTGCAGACTTCGCCGCATGTGCTGCCACAGCAGGTCGACCTGCATGTTTGATTCGGAAAAGATTTTATGCAGGATGGGCTTCCTGACGCAACCCTTCCAAATATCTTGGCCTGGGACTAACACCAGCAGTAGGTGTCGACTAGCTTGTGACCCGCTGAGGCTGGGTTTGTGGCTAACAGTTAAGCTGCTTCCATTAACGCGCACACCAGGCAGGTCAACATTCAACTGTTCAATACTTGAATGTTGTTGAAACGGGAGCTTTACTGACTGTTTCCTAAAGTGTTGTTTAGTGTTGTGAACATCAAGGGCTGCGTGCCTGCCGGTCTGCAGGAGCTGTGTGTCGACCGGAGGAGGCAAAGACGGCACTGTTGGCATCGATGCTGTTGCAAATCCCTCGCAACATGTTCTTGCTTTTGAAGGACTTTTATCGTGTTTTTGTTCCATTGTTATGTCTGCAACACTGCCACGCCAACAATGACAAACATGCCATTATTTACATCTGCTTCATTTAACCAAGCCAACAGGGAGTGTGTTCACCATTAAGTAACAGATTTCAGTTGCAGTATCATGTGGGGGAAAAAAAGAGCTGTGAACCAAAGTATGTGACAGAACTGCAGGAACTGCAACTCGTCGCTGCCAATCTTGTAAAAATGACGGTGGTTTCTGAGGAGGACTTTTGTTTGGCTGTTTCAAACAACAAACAAATGTTCTGACTTATCGACAGAAAGGATCAAGTGTAACAAATCTACATCACCTTTTATCTCTTGGATATCATTTGTGGGATCTTTGCAGTAAACTTCAGAAGTAGGACAGTCGTGTGGTGTGATACTCAGGTTGGGGAGAAATGGAAACTTTATGTGTTAGTCTGAGCAACACAGAGCGCACGACAATTTTTGAGGTAGAAACTAGTCAGAATGGGACTTTCGCAAAGTGATCTGCAAGCCAAAACGCGCTGAAAACCAAACCAGGCATCACAAGATTGCTGCTATATGTATCAAATGCAATAAAGATGAAGCTAGCGCATGCTGGTGGTATTATTAGAAAGCACTAACTTAAAAGAAAAAAAAAAAGGCTTAGGTGTCTTGAGGTATGAGCAAAATAATCAATATGCAAACAATCTAATCCTTCCTAAATGTCTTTTATTAGTAAATATAGATTTGAGTCATTAAGGCTTTAAGGACTACAAGAGACCCTGATTTACCCCAATCAGTTAACCATAGAGAGTAGTCAGTTGTTACTTTTAATTTACATTTTCTATCATTTTTTGTTAAATTTGTGACTAGAGAGTAAGCTATCTTACCTTCGCTGGCTTGGTTTTGCTCCTTATCCTGTCCTCGTCTTTGCGGCTCCTCTTTCTGGATGTGGAGTGGTCCCTTCTGTCCCTGCTGCGCTCCCTCTTCTTCTCTCTTTTACTTCTAAAAGAAGCCAGTGGAAGCAAATCTACACTAAGAACCAACCTTCAAGACACTAAATTGCTGAAATTTACCAAGCACAGACGGCTGTTTATTCGATGATAAAACACAGGGGAAAAAAACAAACAAAAAAAAACTTGGCTATAAAAAGCAAACAGTGTGGCAGCTGGAGGGGGATGGATTTACCTTTTTGGTGAAGGCGATCTGGCTTTCCTTCGAGGGCTTCTGGAGCGATCCTTACTCCTCCGCTTGTGGACCCTGGCAGCAACACACTAACTTAATTAAATGCACGAGGCATTAACAGAAAACAAATGTGTCATAAATAACACCTTTTTTTTTAGTAAACTTTCAACATAATTTTTAGCACCACAATACCAGATGGCAGACAACAGCAAATTTAGAAAGACATGAAGATTAAGAATCTGGCGCCCTCTACTGCCAGAGGCAAGAATCACAGGTGTGATTACAGTTGATCAAATTTTTTTCTTTTATAACATTATACAATATGTAATAGTCCAGAAATATTCCAGGTGTTGAATTAAAATACTGTAGCAGCAAGCCACAGCCTACTAAACACATTTAGTTTGAATTTGAAATTTTAAGAGATGGCTTGGACATTTATGGCTCACAAGCCGGTCTTGTCCAGCATACCTCGAGTGACTCCGACTGCGCCTCTTGTCTCTGGAGCGAGAGCGTCTCCTGTGGCTGCTTCGGGAACTGTGGGAGTCACTGCCGGGCCACGACCTCTGTGACGTTCTGCTCCAAACGGAGGGAAAACGTGTCAACAACCAAAAAGCATCACAAGCCAAGGTCCTCACACTAAGATGGTTAACAGAAAAACAGGAGTACTGGTCTGTCACCTGTGTTTTGAATGGGACCTTTTGCTGTGTGCTTTCGAGTGTGAACGGGAGCGTGAATGTGACCGCCGTGACCGTCGAGACTGACTGGAGGAACGCTTCTTTGTTTCTGTTGGAGGAACAAGCAGCAGTCTCAGAATGCAGCGTTACTTCAGCTGTTTTAATCAAATCTTCATGCGGGAAGTCTAAAGGTCATACCGGGTTCAATGGCAGCAGCAATGGTAGACTGGGCTTCACGCACCCTCTTCATCACACTTTCTAACTCTTTAGCAGCAGCCTGTGGTGTCATCTCGGGGGGTTTTACTATAGCGTTATTGGAATGATTAACCCTGAAAGACAAAACGATCAGGTGCTCAAGTTTCACCACATTTCCTGACTGTTTGAAGAACGACCTTTTAACTTCATACATACTTTAGCGGTCTGTCTCCAAACATGACTCCGTTTAAGGTGAGGGCTCTGGCGACGGACTCCTGCTCAACAAACTCTACAAAGGCAAAACGAGTCGGCTGGGTCTCATCTCCGGCCATTCGGACAAACTTCACATCTCCGACCTGTTTAAAAAATTCCAGCAGCTGCTCTGCGGTGGTGGTCTGTGGAAAGAAAGAGACTACACTTAAAGAGAAATAAAAGCCTAAAATATAAAGCACCGATTTTCTGCTTAACCCAATGCGATTTACTAAGTTTAAGTTTCTTACCCGACACTGATTAAACCCCCAAAACTCATGCTCCAGTGCCCACTTCCAAATGTGGTTGATGTTATTTTTTTAAGTGATACAAGCCCAGAACCAAACAAGTGGCTGATAATATTCCCACCAGTCTACACAACATGGTCACATGGCCTTTCAATTAAGCACAAATTTGATGTTTGATGCTACCTGCGAGTTCAAGTTGCCGACATAAACTGTCCTCCTGATCTCATCGATTTTTGAGGGATCCACGTTTCCAATGATGGGGGGCTGGGAGAGCACCGAAGCTGTGGGGTCGAGACCGGCCGAAAACCGATTCACTATGGGAAGGTTCAGCTGCAGGTGCACAGCACAAAAACACAATGATTTTAGTGACAAAGAATGTTTTTATTGCATACAGCACAGGTTTTCCACTTGGGAAAAATGACTGCAGGAGGGGAGAACATAACTTTGATCCAGTATGTTTCCCATTTCCTTGAAGCCTTCGCCACTCAGCATGTTTAATATGTGATTGCGCTGATGATTTCAATGCGTCTTTGTTAGCTGCACCGACGCACCGTACAGACTGTACAGACCTGTTTTCTTTTGCCTTTCATGCATTCATTATCCTGCAGTTTGTGGTGTGTTTTCAGGTGGCTGAATAAGTGACTTGTGTTACTTTGCAGCGCAGAGAACTCCACAGCACTCTGCATTTAATTTGTTCTTGATTAACATCACTTGCACTAAATCTGAAGTATTTCTAAACAGCAGATGAGGGACAAACTCTTCATCTGTGCCACACATTTGAATTTCGCTGTGCATCTGTCTTCATCCACGCTAATCCAGGAAACTTCGAGCTGCACGGTGCTGGGAACAGCGCGATTGGAACGTGCAGGCACGTCATCAGGCAGTGATTTGGTGAGTGTCTGATTTGCTTTGACTTTGCGCTCTACTAGTGAAGCACATATTTTCAATATCAGTAACAGTCATTTAATTGTGCGGGGAGCCAAAATTGTAATTGAGACCGCGCAGCCTGAGATTATGGTTTATTCTTATGAATACAAAAGGTGGAGAAGAAATTCAAGAATGGGCACACTTACATTCTGAAGCGGAGCTGGAGTAGGAATTGGCAGCAATCCCCCACCAGGAATCAGACTGGGTACCGGAGTGACAGGTGCCAAAAGTGACAAAGCCTTGGCCTCTTCTGGGATTTTCCCTGCAGGACAAAAGCAGATATTAGTGAAGGCCATAGAGGAACTCTCCTCTTTGTCTCCTCTATGTCTGCACAATTAGCCCACTGTATTCTAGAGAGAAAGAGAGCATACACTTCCCATACAGCCTACAAGTCTTCTACTGTCTACTCATGATATGCTGGAGACCGAGCATAAAAAAAAAAAAAGAAAAAAGAAAAAAAAAATCTGAATCAATCTGAATTATTATTTTCAATGAAAATCCTTACTTTTCAAAACAAGAACAAAAGAACACTGATTTTGTCCTTGGTCTCTTTTCAAAAACAGAAAGAAAAGAAAAGAAAAAAAAAACAATGCAGAGAATGAGTCAACACTTTGATGTATGGGTCACCTGTACTGGAAACATATTGGTCATGAACCATACGATATCAAGCATGGACGCTTTTCCGTGGGGGGAGGGGGCGATCGTTTCGCAGTGTTGGAAAGGTGTGCAACACAAGACAACCCCAATGGCTGCATCACTAATAGCACACAGAACATCAGATACAGAAAAGAACAACAATTTTAAGAACTGTAGGAAAGGTTAGCCAAAACTTAGCCATGAAAAAAACAACGAATTAGGTTTGTTTGTTTGTTTTTCCTCTCTGGGTTCTAATTTGCTTCCTTGCTGGAGAAGCTAACAAAAACAGCTACAAGTTTATCACATTATAGCTGATGGCACTGAGCATAAATGACAGCTTTCCTACAAATGTCAGCGGGGGAAAAAAAGAGCATTAATGTCACAAAGCATTAATGCATTTGACTCATTACTAAATACTAAACATCACATTAGAGGCGAAGAGCTGGAACATGAGGAATAAAGCCCTAAATGCTGCCTTTTACAACAGACTTGAGTACAGATGAAGTGCACTTATAGCTTGAAGAATTTTATGCTCCAATGAGATAAAAGTTTTCATTGCTGAGTCTCACTTTTTCACAAAGACTAGCCCCTCACTACAACGAGGTGTAGTGGACGAGACAGTAAAGTGTTAGTGATCCTCCTAGCATCCCGTGTGTGACACACATCCCATCGGTATGCCGTAGCAACCTGGACAGAACTCAATCACACACAAGCTGCAGCTGTAGCAGAAAGAGAGAGGGGGGTGGGGGGGTTGGACAATAATCAAAAACAACAAACCAAAATAACAAATATAAAACACAACGCTAGAGATAAGCAATACTGTAGTTTCTGGATAGAGACAGTAGAGAGTGGACAACATGGGAAAGTATGAAAGGAAACAAACCAAAAGAAAAATCAATCAAATAAATAAATAAATAAATAAATAAATAAAAAAAAGAGACAAGGTGTCCATCTTGGAAGGTTCAGCGGGCTATTCTCCGGGTCACATTCCCCCCTTGAAGGCTGCGTTGGCCCGATCGGGGATAGTGGCTTGGAAAACAATGCCTGACTCAGGCTAGTGTAGTAGTGTAACAGCTGGGCCACTCTAGTCATCTGATATGCACACATAATCACACAGAAAAAACATACAAAACCAAATTAATAAACTCAGTAGCCATCCAGCACCAAGTCACGTGGACAAAAAAAGCATCAAAGTCAGAGGTGATATTATTTTGACTGTACACAAGGGAACAACAGTGGCACCAAAGAGCGAGGGAGTTTTAATGAAAAGGAGCACCGAAAAATAAATAAATCAATAGATAAAATGAAGAGAGAAAAGGGTGAGTTATTGTGTAATTTCCGTGAAGCAGTATTTATAATATGCAAGCTACTTGTTGCAGGCAGTCCAGTGTTTACAGTCAGGTTTCAGCTTCAAAAACAGTCAACATAGCTTTAATGTCCTGCGTGGAAACCATCCTGTGACACCAAACAGAGACCCTGGCTGGGTGCTATCTTTATTTTATTTTATTTATTTATTTACTGATGCGATACAACCCATAACCTGTGTCAAATATATGTGACAAAAATTGCTCAAAAATAAATAAATAAATAAATAAAATAACCAGTGGCACAACTTGCCAAATTTTCATGTGGAATAATAATAATAATAATAATAAAATAACCTAGAATTCAACCAGAACGACAAACAATTGTACTGAAGGGAAGGAGGCCCTAACAAAGCTCACACTGTCATTTTTGTTTCTTTAAACGTAAAGGCCCGCACTCACCTTCCGCACATGGCACTACAATCAAAGCTCTGTCAATAAACACAGTATTAGTGAGATGTTGCGCCACACCAACACTGGAAGGGTCCCGGTACTTTATGTAACACACTTTGGACGAGAACGACAGGGGGGCGTTGCTGTAAACAAGCGAGGAAACGCGGGTTAGTCATTTCATATCAACTGAGACTTTTTAGTTTTAATATAAGGACCGCGGCAAGGCCGCAAATCCGCAGTGTTCCTTAACTAGCCCCGCCGAGGCAGGCTGCTCTTACTCGGGTGGGTAGAGCCGCAACTCCTCGATGTCTCCCAGGAAACCAAAGAGAGTGCGCATCTGCTCGCTGCTCACCGCCGAGGACAGGTTGGTGACCTGGACGACGGCAGTTCCCGGTATCCCGCTCATTGTGCAAAATACTGAATATGTTTTTTGTAAAATTCTATTTATTTTTCAGTTACCCCACTGTGTTAAATATACAGAGCATCCAGGAGGGAGGAGCGCCAGGGTTCACCTTCTTCCTCTTCATTCCTAACAGGAGTGGACAGTAAACTAGGAGGTCCGCTAGCTCCCCCTGGTGCATTGTATAGTACATTATCGGTCTGGGCCAAAATGAACTTTTAGTGCTGGTCTCAGAAAAAAAGAAACAGCTTAATTTAGCACAATGGTACCTATAGTGAAATTAAACTTTACTGACTGAAACAACAAGAAACTTGAACTCAAACATTACTTAATATTACTGTTCAAAAGTGACGGTAGCACAGTTTTCTGCTATGAGGCTGTGTGAGCTACACAAATCTCCAAATATTCACAATATGCTCATCCATAGGAATAAAGTGTTTGGGACCAAGCACTGTACATATCACAATGACTTGGTTATTGAAAATACCAGTTAAGACTTTAATGGAGTTCATGGGCCATTTTGATAACTCGAGAATATGACTTTCACTCACGGCTCAGTTGCATATCACCGCTTTAAAATAACAAACACTAAAAGCATGTTTCAGCAAGTGGGTATACAAAAGTGGAGCCAGAGCTTATAATCAATCTATCATATTACCATGGCTGTACAAAAGCATTAAAAAGCAATTATTTATGTTATAGTGCATGTATAATTTGATATTTCAGTTTTAAATGTCACAGGTATTTCATTCTGTCAGCTAATGTAATTAATGCAGCCCAAATAAAAACTGTACAGTCAGGTCCATAAGGGCTTGGAAAATTGAATTTACTGTAGCTGTGCCTCTGTACAGCACTGCAGGTGGGTTTAAATCAAGATGTGGGGCTTCGCATAAACTGTTCAGGAATTACTGACATTTTTACACACAGCCCCTATTTTCAGAGGCTTCAAATTAAGCCGACAAACTAACATCATTTTTAATATGATTGTTTTTGATACGTCAGTGGACCTCTTGAAGCGTAGAACCCACGGATGTCGCCGCATGTTGCGTTTCCTCCCTTGAGATGCTCTGCTAGGCCTGTACTGCAGCTGCCTTCAGGTTTGTCTTCAGTAACTGAAGAGCATGCTCTATCGCGTTGAGATCAGGTGACAGGCTGCAGTTTAATCACATCTTGTTTTAAATTTACAGTGATAGTGCACAGAGGCAACATTACAGTTAAAACTAGGGGAGCACTCAGCAGAGAGCATCGCTTGCCCACCACAAATTATTTGTGCCGATAATACGCTGCAGTGGATACCACCCAAAGTTGTCATACTCAATGAAATAATAAAACTATAGATTTATTTTATTGGCTTTTAAAAACTGTAAAATATGATTTTATATTCTTATTAAAAAATGAGATCACACGAACAGATAATGGCATATATAACCTGGATATGTTTATGTACCCTAATGCCCTTTGGTGACCTTGAAAATGAAATCATATGTTCTTGGGCTCCTAAAGAATATTTCCAGTTTCATCAAATGGTTCAAAACTTTTAGCGACAGCACAAACATGTGAATATTATCCCCATCTCACAATGGTAAAGCATCCTTTTAAAAATTCCTGGATCTAAACGGTGTTCCGGATCACCACCAAAATGTAACCTTATGCCACCCCCAACAACTCCAGAAATTTCCATCATCATCACCCAGTTAGTATAATTCCAGTTTTGGCTTCACGCTTTAGCATAAACAGGAAATGACAAAAGAATCTGTGTTAAACAGCATTAGTTTATTTTCCACAGGTTACTTCAGAAACAGGTCATTATGTACAAAATCTGGAATGTTGGATAAATGCATATCAATCATCATCATCATCATCTTACTGTTTCTAGAGAAACCTTAGAAATAGTAGCTATACATTAAATTGGGTGCCTCAGAATTGCAATTTATTGCTGGTTTTACAATCGCAAGTCACTAATGCCATTATTACCTCTTTTTACCTCAAACTTTTTAAGAGTATTTACAATTTGATTAGTAAGGTCTGAAATCCACAGAAGACTGCTAAATAAATAAAATGGCAGCTTAAGAAACAAAAACCAACACAGACGAAGAAAGTGTGAAAACATGTTTTATCTCCCTAGATTTTCTACAATGTCAGACTTTTCTTTTTTTTTTGCCATGATTATAAAGTGACCATTAATCCCCCCCCAAAAAAAGTCAACAGAACATAAAAACACCCACAAAATGAAAACAAATAAAACCAATAATCTCATCAGTGTAAAAAATAATAGGTCGTGAGAAAAAAAAAGTTGGAAATGCACATTATGCTGTCATTTGCCTGAAAATAAAATTAGCCAATATTAGAGTGGGTTTAAAAACCTAATGGTGCAGCTTCGTTTATTACAAACATTATTTTATTAAAGGGATTAGAAATGGAGTCAATTTCCACGGTGTTGTCATTTTGGTTGGCCGGCGAGTCCGGGGAATGCTTCTCGTTCAAACACTGCGGGATAAAATGCCGTTTCTGTCGCACGAACGACTCTGTGGTCACAAATGGGCAATTTACCGATGAGTGAATATTTCGTTTTTAAAACTGGACGCGACTGCTGTACAAAACAAAAACATTTCTCCTTCACTGACGAACACACAAACGCCAACCGACTTCTAGCACGCACGGACGTCAGGGGACGCGTCATTCTACGCAACGCACGGCACGGCGCTCCGACACAAACGTTCGCTCTTATGCAATGCAGATTTTTTTTTGTTTTTAAACACTACCATATATTTATTTCCTGTGCCATTTCATTACAAAAAAAAAAGAAAAAAATATTATTTTCGCAATATAAAAAAAAAAATCATGTAAAATCATCAGGGAATACTAAAAGGTTGTGTTGTTTCTTTTTAAAAAATGTTTTTGTGAATTAAAATAAAGGCTTTAAATATTGCTTCTAAGCCATTATGCTGCAAATGTACCCAGGAGGTTGTGAGTATTGCTTGGGTTCTGGTGTCAAAGGTCACCCCCCCCCCATTCAAACAGTTCAAGGTCATATGGCACTTGACAACTTGTTTCTCCCAAATCTATTCTCTGTACAGCAAAGAAAAACAAAGATGATTAAAAAGCATGGTTAAACATTTTTACAGACACAAAAGGCAACCTGTGGTTGATTAAAAAAAATTAAACTGCCAGATGTTGAAATCTTCTCAGCTCACTGCTGGCTGCCTAAAAGAGGAAGCCTGGGGAAAAAAACAAACAAACAAACAAAAATAAAAACCACGAGTGAAACATCGACCTTATTTAAATCTCTCTTAAGACTCCTCCTGCTTTTACCTTCTGTCCACTATTTCTAAACTTGCTTTGGTTAACTAGCATAACCGCCACATCTTTCTCCGCTTCAAACTGCTTTCATGTTTTGGGAAATACACATAAAAACAAAGACACAGCTTGGATGTATCCGTAGGGAGCAGTCTACCTCAAAACCAAATATGAATATTTCCCAAAATATGGATTTTTCTTAATTTTAAATCAAAGGCTGGCGAAGCAGAGTAAGGCTGAGCAAATACGAGCTAAATCACCGCTATTATATTCCACCAGTTTGTCAATTTCCATCTTGCTTTCCCGTCTCATCATGTGATCACATGCAGGGTGCGTTTCTTCAGCTTCTGAGAAAATGGGATCCATTTATATCTCTACCCCCCCACTCCCCACACACAAACACACACTGTGGAGGCTTCCAAGGTCCTGGTTACATGATATGCCCAGTTGGAGTGATGAGGTCAGGGATGAGCTGAATAGAGAAGTGTCCGTACGCTGGAGGATATTCACAGGTTTGTGGACGCAGGGGTGGATCATTTCCTCGAGTCTTGGAGTGGGAGCGCTCTCCCAGAAAAAACAAAGCCAAATACCTCCTTGATCTACATTCGTCTCCACATAGCAAGCACGTAACACTGTCCTCCAGTTATGATCACAGCAGACTGGAAAATGGTTTCAACATCTTAAATGGAAAAAAAAAAAGAAAAAAAAAGGGGGTTGGGTGGGGGTGCAAACTGGATGCCAGAAGGGAAGGAGCCCTGCCCCCTAGTGGTCAGATTTATGTCCATCTGCAGAAGTAAGTTCAAACTCATGATCAATTGATTGGTGCTGGGGGGTGGGGGTGATCTGTACAGAGACCACAGTAAGTGATGTCATATCTTCAGCTTCTTTTGTATAAAAAATATATATATATATATTTATATATATACCACAGTGATGGCCTTTTGAGGACACGTACTTGCAGATGTTCTTCTGCTGCCTCACTTTGATCCACTACATTCAGTGGTTTATCCCATTTAATCAAGGCTATGATGATCTCTTCTATAAATAGTCCCAACAGGTAGCAACAGATCAGTCTCTTCTGAGTATAAAAATATGACAGTCAACATACGTTTCTCAGTTCCTCTCTCATGTGTCTCACTCTATTTGAGGTCAGTTTCACTCTATGCTTGCATTCCTCTTATGATAATCATGTCCACAGTGCTCGGGAAAGTCTTCAAAAGGGACACTGCATTCCCATGATCGATATTTACAAAGCTATATCCGTTTGCCTGAGGAGGGGAAGAAAACGACAGATTACATTAGTGGTTAATACTCTGAAGAATTTAATTAATCACCAAACGCTTATTCCTGGAGAATACCTGGATGATTTTATCCCCAGGCTGAAGAATTTTCGATGCTGGTCCCTCAGGTTGAACCCTTGTCACAAATATACCCTGAAATTATAAGAGAAGACACGAAATCCAGTAACTACATCCACAATTCACAAAGTGGCCTCTTTTTGTAATGTGCTAGGAAAAAAATATATATAATCAAGGTGTTAATTTACATTGTCATCAGGACGGAAGGGGTTTCCCCGGCCTCCCACTCCTCCTGATATACTGAAACCCAGCTCAGGATTCTTCTCCACTTTCACACGGATCTGAAACACACCCACAAACTTTCATTACAGATTTTCACTATTACATTACACTTGTCTGAGATTAGTAAGAAAACATCAGTAGGAAGTTAAAGGAGAAGGGGTTTTTTTTTTGTTTAATTAATGTGCTAGCTACTATACATATAAATGAAAGAAAGTGAGAGAAATTCTGTTGAATGAGCACCGGGTTCTCATTGTCTATGATTCCAACACTGGATTCACTAAAAAAAAAAAGAAACCACCAGCTGAGCACAGTCACAGGCTACCATCAAGGCTGAGAGGAGGTGCTGGAGTCTAGTTCACTTTCAGACCACTTCAATTACAATATGCTAAAAAGGTTACGTGGACCTTTTGTCTGATGAGTGTAATAACATATTAATGCAAAGCAGTAGGCAGCTGGGGGCTAGCTTAGTCTAGCACAAAGAAGGAAGGAAATCCTAAAAACTGAAGCAGTAACCTGAGGCTTTACAGTTGGATATTAACTGGGCTTTCTCTGCTTGGAGAACGCCAAGTTCAGACTTGTGGGAGTAGTAACGAGCTCAACCTGGAACAGCAGCGCAAGTTGCCAAAAGGCTGGCTCAATATGGACTTAAGCCAATTAGGAGTCTGAAACTGTGAAATGTCTGGGCCGGCCACAGGGGGGCGTAATGACAACAGCTCAACTAACGGAAAGGGGCTTCTCCAAGAAAATCTTCTGAAATACAGAATCTAATATTTCTACAAGTAATAATCCATCGTTTACCTCTTGCTGGATGGGGTCGTGTGGAATTCGCGAAGGCCCCTGGGGCTGCTGGGAGACTTTGAGCATCAGGTAATCAATAAGCTGCTCTCTGGAAGGGTGACGTGCCATGGATGACTGGCTCATTGGAGGACGAACAGAAGGACCCATCTGACCATTCATCAAAGGCACCTAGGAAACAATCACACAGTGAACACGAGGTTTTTTTGTTTGGAACTTTCACTAGTGCACACACAGCAAAACCACCAGTTCAGATAAACAGAAGACATGCTACACCTTGGTTACTGTAAACAAACTTCTGCTTTTAGTTTAATGATTTGCCAAACACAGTCTAAAAGGTTTTACACCTACTTTTCTGTGTGGCTCCACAGGGTAGTTTTGCATCCCCTGGAGACTAAAGACATCATCCTGAAAGGGAAGACAGGGATGATTACCAACACTGTACTCACTCCTCAATCCACTGAAATCAATTTGCAACCAGGGGCTTAAAGTGGGATTTGGCAAGTGGGGGAACCCTCCTGGGACCACTGGACCTTACATAAGACTGGGCGTAGCAGCGCAGCATGGGGGGAAATTATTACTTAGAAATAAGTCACATAATAATTTGTTCTGTGAGCTTCTGTAGATGTTTATTTGTGTGCACACTGATCAGCTGACCTGTGCTGCTACTCCATTATTTACTGCTCTTTGTGGATTTCGCTGTGTGGCTGATTTTGACCCTCTAGGCAATTTGAAGCTAATATAACAGGTAGAATTCAGTGAGTGAATCTAATCAGCCTTATCACCTTGACTTTAAATTCACATGAACCCCGCAGCCAGCCCTGCACCACTCCAACACCATCAGTGTAAACTGCACAACAATGCTACAAACTAACCAGTTTAGCCTGCACTACTCTGTACTAAATGGTATATATTTTTAGGTAACCTTTGAAAAATGATAAATTATACTTGGATTAGTTTTGCAAGATGTTTCAAAAAAACTTAATTCAACAGCACATCATTTATAAATCAGATACCCGATTTAAAAAATCTAAAATTATCATTAGGATGTGACACATGAGCTCTTTTTAAAAAAAAAAAAATTCATTCATTTATTTATTTATTTTTAAATAAGTTCATTTATTTATTACTATTTGCTCTTTCTTACATCTTTCTCCATCTGTCTCAAAACAGTGTTTTTCCTCTCTGACTTTATCTGCCACTTGAAGACATTATTCTGTTTTTGCTCACTCTTCTTCTGCTGAAATAGCACGACTGCAGCTTTACATCTGTACCTCGAACACGTCGGTGGGATGAGAAGGAAAAAGGATGTGTTGATGGCTGAGAGGGCCATGGGGTGTCATTATTCTCTTACTCAGCAAGTATTTTTGATACTGAGCAAGTATCTTCACGCAGACAGCTGGAAGCACACGTTTTTTGCAGTATGCATTAACATGCTTATTGGATTTAATTGCTCAGTAACTGAAGATGCTGGAACACCACTTTGGATCATTTTGGCCCAATTTAACCCCTGTTTGCAACCAAGGATAACAAACAAGATCGATTGTTAAGCCTCTTGGGGATCACACGAGACAGTGAGGTGTTGATTTAGAAAACACCAAAGAGGGATCAACACACCAACTAAGATGATTAGAAGCTGAGATTAAACTCGGCTTAGCGTCTGTTTTAGACACGACAGAGTATAATGTGCATCAGCCTCCAGAAGATGAGGTGAATCTTGAATGTTAAGCAGTAAAGGAGGTTACACAACACTCTCAGACAGCTTTAGTTTTGCCTCTACAGATCTAATACCCCCTTTCTAAATCATTTAGACACACACTTTGACTACTTACCTTTCACAAACACAGCTTTCATCCCCCCCCCCACACACACACACTCCGTGAGAGGTTATGAAACGATTCTGAAGTGATCAAAAGTTTGGATTGAAGGCGACAGACAAGCAAAAGGAGGATTTGAAGTGCAGTTAAAGGAGAAGAAAATGAGTGGTTTGTGAGATGCATTACAGTGACGAGATGATTCAAGGGTGGAAAGGTAGACAGAGAACGTATGCCGATATTGATTCTAATGTACAAGAGCCTGGCAGGTTTAAAAGGAGTTGTTTTGTACCATACCTAATATTCATCATCACGAACAAATGAAGGTAGACTTTTCATAGAACAAAAAAAGTTTTTCTTGTTGTCAGACAAATATTTTCCTTCATACAGCCTCTAAATTTTGTCAGGATGTAGTTTCAGCTTATTCTTTGATTACTTCTAAATCAGTTTAAGTGAATTTTAGTATGCAGTCACATTCATCCAATTATAACGCAGATGGAGTAAGATTTCTAAATGAGACAAATTAAGGAAACTAATTATGGTACAAAAAATAAGGAGACTCCTTTTAAAACAGCTCTACTTACATTTAACCAAGAAAGCAACAAAAACTAGAATTTATCCATGTTTCACTCTGATATTAGGCATTAGTCAGAGATCATGGTCATGGGAAATCATATGCTGGGAAATATATTTTCACTTGCCTATAAAAGGACAAGTGAAACATGGCTTCCAAACATCTGTGATCACTTCAACATCGACGAGAGAAGGAAGCAGACATTTCCTAATCTTACGAAGGATGTGAAACTAGCAGGAACTGGATGCCCTGGCTTTAGTATGAGCTGCAGGAGCTAACTACGAGTTGACAGTACTCACACAGAAGCCCAGAGCTCCGTAGGGCTGTCCGTCCCTGCCACTAAAGACCAGGGACCCATGGCTGGCATGTATATCCCTACAGCTGCCGTAGTGAGACCAGCTCAGTGGAGCGTTATTGGAATTATAGGAGCGAGACAGCGCATTCTGATGACATGGAACATCCAGCACCAACAAGTCAGTGGTGGCCATGCAATCCACCAAATGAGTGATGACATAAAAAAACATACAACAAAGAGGTTTACAGCATATACAGACAAACATGCAGTGAATCAGACCTAGTTTGCATATAGAGGGGTTAGTAAGCTACACCTAAATAGTTGATTCACATAAATATTCAAGTTTTGGTTTGTTTGAACAGGTTTTGAGATCATTCAAAGTAGGGATGGGTTCTGATGGCTGCTTTCATTCTCATGCACCTACAAACAGCTGAGTGAACCACAGGCGTGTGCATTCAATACCAACAACAACAACAAAAAAATATATATATCCATGTTACTCCGGATAATTCAATCACACCTATGATGCTACTACCACTTTCTGATAAGAGTGTTTCTTTAAAGAAGGAGCAGGTTAAATGCTATTGAATTTTTTTCACATCATTTTTCAAAAATCAATCAAACTCTCACAGAAAGATCTCTCAAAAAAAAGAACAAAACCAGAACTATGAGTAGAGATGGGTTTATTGATACTTTTTACCTTTTCCATTTTCTTGGCCTCGATGTGCCGCATCACCTGGTCTCTCCAGTCTGCTGGAACCCTCCCTGCTCCCATTCCTCCCTGCATCTGTCCTGGTCCGTCCAGGAGCGAATGCTCAGACTTCACCCGGGTATTGGGCCTCTTGCTGGGGCTGCTGTGCTGGTAATTGAAATCACTAACAGACATGGTCCTTTCTGGAAGCTCATGGGCCTGTGGCCTGCTGCTGTGCGGCCTGGAAGCTCCGGGTACATCAATGCTGTAAGTGCGAGCTGAAAGGGGCCTCTGCATGGCCTGACTCATTGCCAGTGGCCCCCTGGCGAGGGTGTGAATGTCCCTGTATGTCATGTAGTCCCCTTCTGACACCTGCAAACGCCTTGAGTCGCCCATGGAAGCTGTGGAGCCAGAGCTGCTTTGCCTCTGTAGAGTGCTACTTCTAGGCTGGCCCCCAGTAGAATGAAGCCTCTCCTTAGCCCACATCTCCCCAGGAGGTTTAGAAGCCATCGGAGGCCCTCTCTGCTGGGGCTGCAGAGGGTAAGGAGGTGCCTGATTACGGTTTGAGTAATTGGTGTTGGCTAGTGAGTGTGGAGGAGGAGGAGGGTGGTAGCCTTGGTGCTCTGAAGCCATGGCTGTCCTCTGGCCCCAGAGACCCTCTTTAGACATGCCACTGCTTGTGTACTGTATGTTGTACTGAGGAGGAGGGGTTCCCATGGCCATGCTGGAAGAGACTGGATGTCTACTCGTGCTGGCAGGAGGCTTAGAAGAGGACAGCAGGTCTGAAGAGGATGCAGAGGAGTTGGGGTAGACCAGGAGAGTCTGATCATTGAGTAACTGACCGGCTGACTTGCTCCTGACTATGCTCTGGGCCTGAACTCCTGGCCCTGGGCCGGCCCCTGCCACCCTAGTCCCTGCTGAGTCGTCATCCCCGTCAAAGGAGTACAGCCTCATGGCCCCTGTTTCTATGTTGCTGATACTGTGAGACTTCAACACCTGCAGGGGATGGCACCTTTTCTCTGGAGACAGTTCCTCGGTGCTGTGTGACAGAGACATGTCACTGCTGGCTGTCACGCCTGTCGAGGCTACGTGCACAGCAGAAGTCTCTCCTCTCATCCCTTGGCTTTTATTCCCCAGACTACTGATGCAGTCACCTGCCTGTTGATTTCCATTCTGTAAATGATCCATGTTATCGTAACTGTCCTTGCCGTCCAAGTCGTCCTGAGCTACGGAACCATTCTTGGTTTTGTCCAACTCATCCAGCTGAACCATGTTGTCGGTTGGCAGTTTGGTCACATTCATATTAATCTGGTCCCACTTTGTGTAAGTATCTCCCATACCATTGTTTATTCCCTTCTCAATGAAGGCCAGTCTGGCTTCCATGGACAGATCATAGTCCCCCATTTTCTCTGGTGGTGTCTGCTGGGTTTTTAAGAGGGTCTGGAGAGATGTTTCAGAGCCATTGCCATTATGGAGGAGAGGGGTGGTGTCTTTAGGCTGGTTCATATTCTCATCTTCTTGCCTGAAACAGGAATATGTATTGAAGAGTACAATACGAGCAGGAGAACACACTTATTTTCAGTCTATATTAAAGTATTGAATAGTACTAACCGGCTTTTTGGCAGGAAAGGCATCTTAGCCTCTCGCTCAGGTGTGCACAGAGAGTTGTCCTGGCTGCTGTCTGTGGTCAGAGACACAGAGTCCGACATGCGTGATGGAGATGAGCAGTTACTGTTGTTCTGGTTGCTGTTGGCCACGGTGTCATCCAACAGAGAGTCTGCATCTTTCCCATCGTCTGTTAATCAGAAATAATCACTGTTAGTGTTCCACATCCAGACATTTCACTTTTCCAATTCAGATCCTTTATAGTTACCTTTTTTATCCTTACTTAGAGTCACTACTTTAGGCTGGTTGATGGAAATCTCAATAAGCGGGGGTCTCAGCTCTGCAATCTTCATCTCATCTTCCTCATCTGACAGCTCCTCAGAGTCCTAAAGATAGAGACAGTATGTTGTATTTGTTGTTTGTGAAACTGTGAAAACTTGTAAAAATCTAAAGAAAGTACAGTCAAGTTTGGACTACCTCTAGCGTGTCCTCGTGGTTCATCATAGAGTCCTCTGAAGACTTGAGGGGGATTTTCTGGGAGCTGTAAGACTCGGAAGTGTCTTTTGATTCGGGCGCAGAGGGATTTTGGCCAAATGTGTCGGCAGACATTTGGGCCTCCATGTTTGATGCCACGCCGTTCTGACAGGGGGCCTCAATCACCTGCACAAAAACAGCTCAGGTGATGAGTTAAGTCTTAATTTTATAGAAATGTTAAAAGGGAACTAAAATGAGCTCGACAAAAAGACAGTAGAAACGAAGCCTTAACCCGGCCGAACTATTAGAAGCCTCTACTGACCTTTACCCCCCACATCCTGCACTCCAATGTGGTTTCTCTCAACGGGTTTTGGCTCTTTGCCCGACTCATCACTCGACTCATCCTCCTTGAGCCTGTGAGCCACTGACTGGGCAGTCTTTACCATGTTCTTCAGCTCGTCTGGGTATGGTGTAGGGTAGCGTTTTAGGTTTCCCTCCTGAAACAGTTCAAGTACGCAGAGACTAAAATTTAAAAGCATACTAATAAATAAATATCAAATAAAAGAAAGTTTGTTTTTACGTTTGGAAGATTCCTTTCATGCTAGTGATGACAGAGTTAAGCAGAAATTTCATCCCATTTTACAAGACCCCATCCGTTTAGATGCAAAACCCACTAGTGGCAAAAATGCAAAGAAATTCATGCAGCAAAGAGTCAGAAAACTGTAGATGAGGACACAAAGTGAAGATTTGTAGCCAAAAACTAAGGATCACAATGTCCCTGCTGCTGCGGTAATTTGTGTCACCACTGTTGCTTTTTCTTGCCCAATTATGTAAGCAGTAACAAATGCGCAGCACTAACCCTCGGGGGCGTCTCTCTCTCATCTTTGTCCTCGTCACATTCGAAGGCCACCTGAGCTCGGTGCTTGCGTTGTTCCTCCCACAGAGTTGGATTAAAGCTCTCAGAGTCCGAGTTTGGAATGTCTGGGGGGAGAAAAAGCATAACACAAAACAATGCCAGGCATTGGATGAATATTAGTTTTTTTTTCCAAATTAGGGATTTTTAATTCAACCTCACTGTTCAGATAATACATCTGACCACAAGATGGCGCAAGGGAAACACGAGGAATGCCAATAAACTGAAGGGAGCTGTGGAGGAACTTGAAAATCAGGAGCTAACCCATGAAACTCCAAAAGTGCCCAATAATCCTGCTGATCCCTGGAACTGCTGTTGCAATAAATTCCTTTCCTATGATGGCATCCAAAAACAATTACTAAAGGATGTTTTGCTACTACGTGCTAATCTTCAGTTTAAAACTCCACTGTAAAACGCAAAAAAAACTATTTTGTTGTTAATCAATAACTAAAGAACATTAAAGATTCAACTCAGTATCTCTGATTCACCATAACTCCTGCAAGAGGAATACAAGCTATTGAGTACACACAGACAATCATTAAACGCTGCATTATATTTTTTAAGGTGTCAGTGTGGTTTCCTGTGTTAAAAAGTTTGCTGCCCTCAATTTAGCAACATACAGACGTTAAGTGTAAAGCTGCTGAGTATCATGTTCTGATAAGAGATCCTATTTGGATAATTATTTGCCAATATCAGCTGAAAAAAATTAGATAAAGAACTTTGGTTTAACTTGACACACCACAGTAGACAGTGTGAGTCACCTGCTGTGTATTCATCATATCAACAAGTTGTATAAAATGTTAACTGCAGTCAGGCTGTGAATACTTCCAGGTTCCCAGGAAGGGAAAAGGCTTGATTGGGGAAAAAAAAAAATCCCAGTTATTAAACACGGTAAATGGTATGAAGCCCAGCACGGGGGGAGTGACTTTTCAGCTTGTGACACAGATCACTGAAATCTCAAAATAAGACTTGTGGCCATTTCAGCTCAAGAGTGCAGGTTTTAAACCACTAAATACTCTAAAGATGCAACAGGGTCAATGTGAGCTGTCTGCTGTAAAAGGAAACCAAAGAACAGGTGCTTGACAAGAAGATGATGGCTAGTGTTTCTCCTGCCTCTGTCTCAGATAACAAGATCTCTTATAAAATATGCATCTAGGGATCCTTGTAGGTCATCAAACTTTGTGAGGGTAAACATGGTAGTGTAGATTATTTAGTGAAAACGCACTCTCTGTTTTATTTAATGATTTTTCAAACTAGTGAAACTTCAAGAGTTTATATCAGTGTCTGCAGCACTTATTAACAAACTCTGATCCTTAACGTGCAGTCCTGCTGCTAAAAAACTGGAGTGAGTTACTCACATTCCTCAGTCCTAATTTGCTGGGGGAACATGTAGTTGGTCAGCACTGTTTTCTGAGTCTCTGGGTCCTCCTCTTTCTGGAGTGGGATGAGGGGTTTCGACTGTGGGAGACAAAAAGTGTGTTTGAGTGTGACATCAGCAGTTCTTTAACAAACACTCGGTACATAAAAAAACTTGAATGCGGAAGAGAGAACGCTGAACTGTGGGGGGATCCATGATAAATTCAACCTGTCTTCCCCAAATTCACAGACCTTCTTCACTTCTAATCTGCCTTGACATTACTTTAACACATCGAGGTGCCTCTTCCTGTCATCCATTTGTTGATGAAGCTGCTCTAAGCTCCCCTTAGGCCCTGTCAGCATTGTTGCACCTGTCCAACTATATTCATGTGTCTTAGTGTTGATGTGCCCGTTACAGACTGCGTCTCCACAATGTCCCTTTCAAGTGTTCACATATTAAGGTAGGAAAGTAATTGTGGAAATATATATAAATGACCAAAAAAACAAGGGTTCTGTAGTTTTTCCTTCAGCGTTCTCAAACAGCTGCATTTTTCCAGGGACAATTTGTTAAGGCACCACCTTGAAATAGTCCAGCCAGGAGAAGAAAAAAAAAAAGGCATGAATAATTGATTTCAAAATGCAGTCAGACTGTAATTTGGAAAGAAGTTGGACAAAAGCCAACACACTGAATCAGTACAGTCTCACAGAGTTTTCTCCATCCTTTCTTTGCCTTTGTATACTTAAACTCCTCTGCTAGGATTCATGACTAGGTCTTTTCCTTTACCATACAAAGTCACCCTGCTGTGACTAATTGGGATTCTAAGCCGCTTCCCCACATGTGAGCTGACCAGACTCAAGCGTTTCCACCTCTGTTAGGCTCGCCTGCTGTTAAGAAGTCTAAATTTCATGCACAATAACTTGCCTGGTAATCTTGAGCTTCAGTTTAATTCTGTCTGGCCGTTACTGTCTCATCTCACAAACAGACTCTCTTGTCATTCAGATTTACACATTCATTTGGATCCTTTTACATTTTAAAGGCCGGACAACCGTGACAGGCTAAAAACTGCTGGTCAAGAAATAAAGTTGTTCTTTCTAGTAGAAGTGTTGCTGGAACTTCAGCCTCTTTAGATGTTTGCTCTTCTCCATGCACTTTGGAAGTATGTGAAGTTGCACCAGAAACCTCTACTTCGTTTCCACATTTTAAAAACTGGTCACTTGATCTGAACTGCATTAGCTCAAATGGCCTGGAAGTGGTTAGATGTATCTTCCTGTGAGCTACCTGAAAAGCTTCTTGGTTTACAGCAGAATTTTTACTGCGAATCACATTCCCTACTGCTATCAGAGTCCCCATCTGAAACCTCTGAACCAGAGGCCTTTATGCTTAATACTTGTGTAGTCTTACCTGATTTTCAGATAGCCACATTGCAGTCAGCTCACTCAGTTTGGTGAAACTGTACGGAAGATTTTTCAGTCTGAAGTAGAACAAAAAAAAAACAAAACAGGCGCTCAGTCACCAAAAAACCTAAATTCACATTTCTGCAAGATTAAAAAAAGGCTATTTAATTCATTGTGACAGATAAATCTGGTCTGAGCAGGCGGACTATAAAAATAAGCCTGTAAAATTTCACTTTTACTTAAAAAGGAAATGAAACAGCCAAGATAGCTTCCAAAGCCTTACCTGTTATCATTCTAACACGACTTAATACCCCTTCATCACGACGCTGTAATCAGCAGCTACAATTTCACTCACAGGGTGAAATTTCACTCTTATTCACATTTGTGAACCAGAGTGACACAAGACATTTTACTGCTTTGTGTTTTTTTTTTCCTTTCAATTTATGAAATTCATAGTGAAGGCAAGGCTTCAAATATTCCCAAAAAGCAAATTTTAAAACTTTTAAAAAGCACATATGATTTATATTACATAACTCAATGTTATCGACTAATCTAATGACCGTTTTGTCAATTATTTTGAGCCCATCAGATAACATCTAGAACAAAATGTGTAAATTTAAGTAAATAATTGCAAACAGATCTGATGCACAAAAACAAAAACAGAAGAACACAGCAATCTTTTCCATCTTAGAAGATAATATTTATAATCAGGCGAGAGGTTCTAAGAAAACATTAGTTTTGCCATTTAACATCTTTCTCATGAGCACAAACATGGCCAGTGGTAGAGCAGACTCACTTGTTGTTGCTGAGATTGATGACTTTGAGCTTCTGCATGTCACCCATCTCCTCGGGCAAAGTCTCCAGCTTGTTGGAATGTAGGAACAGCACAGTCACCTTCTTCCAGTTGCCCATCTGTGAAGCGAGCAAACCAAGGACTCCAGCTGCAGCATGTGAACAGACGGACTAATGTCTCTAATCCAATGAGCACACTCACCTCGGGTGGAAGCTGGGTAAGGAAGTTGTGGTCTGCAGCAAAGGTGTGCATGTTGATACACTGGCCAATGGTGGCGGGCAACGCTTCGATCTCATTGAAACTGCAGTCCAGCTCATCAATGCACGTCAGCCTGATATAGAGAGATGAATTTGAATCATGTAGTTGCCAAATATGCTCACACTTTAAAGGCAAAAACTGCCATTAGTGCCAAAAAAAAGATCACCAGCAGTCCACTCAAGACACTCTTACAAATGGGGGGTTGTGATCCATTATCCTGTGATGTCCAGTCCACAATCCAGTGTAACTGCATGCCGTATATTAATTATAGTTTATTACATTTATTTAAATTTATGAACAAAAGCTCATTCAGATGGCAGCTGCTGAGGTTCAAACAAAGACCAAAGAAACAGAACGCATTATCAGGTAACTCTTTTGTTAAACATACAATGATCTGTGTAGTGATTACAATATAGTGAACGCTTATACATTATACTAAGACACACTTTAGCTCAAAGTTACCGTAACGTGTCAGTGGCACACTTAATGACATAATGTAAGGGGAATTTCTGCTGAATGAAAAATGCAAATGCACATCAACGCAAAGGGAGTCTGACCTCCAGGGGAGCTAATGTGCTACAGTGCCATGAAACTCTGAAAGGGTCTGACCCCTGTCTACTGAAAATACACCAGGGGAAAAACAACCTGGTGGACAAGCACTGAAATAAAATCAGCTACATATAAATGGGGGGGGGGAAATGAGCTTGCTTAAGCTAAAATCCTTGCATGGGATTAAACTAAACCATAGGCTTTGTCACATAATCTACGCCAAAGTACATAAGGAGGCACATTCGAACATAAGGGATAATTGAGGCTGTTTGAAAACGGCACAGCTACAATTGTATTTTTCAGTTAATGCAGATTTGTCTTTCTCATGGACGTTAGAGTGGACGGATTAAAAAAAATAAAAGCATTGATGGATTAAATGGAACCTAATCTTTGTCCATTGTGTGTCAGTGATTCAGAGTAGAAAGAGGATCAGCATGCAGACCTGACTCAGTACCCTCGACTGCTGGGTTTACCTGTGTGCCTCAGACAGAAAAGCCTCAGAACAGTAACGCAGGATTTCATCTATAGTTATTGTATATGAGGGTCATCTGACCAGTGATTACCAGCAGCACTTCCACAATGAAGTGAACTGTTTAAATCACAACAGCATTCATAACCATTCTTTACAACCATAGCCATTACTAATTCAACTCATTATCATCAGTGTGAGACCAAAACAAACTGAGCAGCGGGACAGTTTCTGTTTAATAGGCATATCTGATTTATCCAGAGAGACATTTTATGAGATCAATGGACGGCAGACAAAAACAGCACAATAATCCACTGAGCTGCTGCTATCAAAGCTACTGATGTGCTGCTCACCCTCCGATGGAGTCGGGCAAATACATCAGCTGATTTTCATCCACTTTTAGTGCAGTCAGCTTCTTCAGGGAGCCTTAAAAAAAGGAAAAGTGCAAAAACAAGGAGACAGGATTAGGAAGGCATAGACAACAGCTCGGGTCAGTTATTGACTTTCACTTGCTAGTGAACAACAAAGAGGAAGATCCATTACAGCAGTTAATTAGATTCATTCATACTGTCAATACAGTGAAGGCTGTAGTAGTAACCAACTGTGATTTCAACAGCAATGTGCACCGGGACAACAAAAGGATTTTATTAGCCTAGTTTTAAATGAACTGTTTATGTCACAATGCGTGGAAAGAATTATGCAATTCTAAATTATGACTGTCAATAAATAATCTAAATATAGTTATATATTTTAATTTGAAAAACAAAACAAAACAGACATTTATTTTTGAAAATTGTGGAGAATTCTTTGATCAAAACTCCTCAATTGTTAAATTTACCTTAAAATGTATTCATTATATAAGCACTAAGAGCATCCAGAAGCATGGTGAACTGCAGATTAAAAACTCATTTACAGTAAAAGACAAAGGTTGAATAAAAGCAAATTTTTTGAATAATTGAATTTTTTTTTATTAATAACATCACAATAATACGAGAATTTATTGCAACTGTCTTTGTATATATATTTTTTTATATTGTGTATTTCACTGTAGTTTTATATCTTTAGTGTGTTGTGGTTTTATGCAACTCAAATATTTTATTTATGTATCATGTACATGTGCCATATAAAAGCTTAACTAATGACAAGACTTGAAAACGAGCAAAAGCTCCCAAGTCTTCTTGCAGCACATTCATTTCATGCTCTGTTGGAATTTTGCACGGACCCTTCGAAATAAACTGAAACAGAAAAATAAAATGTGTTATTACTGCCCAGAGGGCACTAAGGCAGAACTGCAAGTGGTAGTGTTGGTGCGTCTTTACTGATGAAGAGTTTGGAAAGATTTACAAACTGGGAACAGCTCAAAGAGAGCTGAGGTGTTTCATAACAGGTGTTCTTCTAATAAGGCGTGTGTGTGTGTGTGTCTTTACCGATGGAGCCAGGCAGCTGTGTGAGAGCATTGTTGGAGAGCAGGAGGTCCTGTAGACTCTCACAGCCGCAGATTTGTTCATCCACCATTTCCAGGTTGTTCTTGGACACATCCAGATACACCAGTTGTTTTAGTGTACCCAGCATCTGGACCAAAATAAAAGGTTATTCACCCTTAATTTGTTAGATTTACCCTGAAGCAGTGGATTAAGACTATCCCCAAAACATATCCTGCAGTGGGGTGAACTAACTATACTGGCAGGAATGATATGATCCGACAGTGGGCAATGTTATTACCCTTTTTTTAAATTTGAAAACACATTTTATAAGCAGAGCAGTAACACTTGATGGTTTGTTTCATACTCAACAGACGTCATAGCTTATAAAAGGCCAGATTGTGATTACAGCTGATGCTACTGAAACGCTGGCAGCAGAACTAATGCTTTAATTATGACCCACTTACAAACAAGCTGGTCATTTGGATGAAAGAAGAACCTCATTAAACAAATTCTGACTATCAATCCACCAATATAATAATTCTTTCATAGCTGATGTTTTTTCTAATTATTCCGGGGACATCTGCAAACCCGAAAGTATGCATTTTGTTGGTGGGGAGAAACTGTGCGTTCATCCTACGAGAGAATCACGTCCAAAGTGCAGCCCTCTCTGCTGGTTTCAGAGAGCTAAAAGTCTGATGTAAACTGACTGCAGCTCTTTTTGATGAAGACTTAAGCAGACACACGGTTTGGGGTGTGGGTGGGGGTGGGGAATGAAGGGAAATAATCTCAAGATGATGTGTTAAGGAGCAGCAGTCACTTGAACAGGGATATGAGTGTATATGATACCCCAGGTAAAAAGGTCAGTTTGTTCCCGTCCATCCACAGCTCCTTGAGTCCGGTCAGCTGCTCCAACACCTCAGGCTGCACATGCAGAAAGGAGAAAGCAGGCAGTTGTAAGCAAGCTAAAAATGAATCATCAGACAATTAAAAATTTGATTTTCATGCATAAATGATGGGTCAGAGTGGAAAGAAATGGGAACTTTGTACATGTGTGCTTAAAAATTTCTTTAAAAAAAAAGGCAAGGGAACAGATTAAAGGAAGGAGTGGGTGAGGTGAGAGCCCTGAGCACTGACAGACAGCCAGACAGACACTCACCACTTCAGTGAACTCATTACTCCCCAGGTCCAACCTCTCCAGCTGAGTGAGCTTCTGCATGCTTCTGCAGACACACAAGGAGGGAACATACCAAAAAAGAAATGGAAGGTAATCAAACTCCATATGAAATTCATGCATTACACTTAAAACAACCTAAAGAAAACTCCCTTCCAGTACTACTATCTGTCAGTTTTCATGCTGTTCACTCTGGAAAGCACACACGCTCTGCCTTTGCTCCCTTCACTGAATGATTTTATGTGGAAATAAATACCTTTCAGAGCTTAGGCGTGATAGAAATATGCTCTAAATAATGGAAAATGTGATCGTATGCTTGCCCTAAGCCTTGCTCCAAATTTTCTCTCACATTCAGGTCACAGGCTCACATTCTCCCCTACACTGTAAACAAGCAGGAATATTTCACCACTTACAGTTTTGAACATACTTAACTGATCATAGCACAAGAGAAAACTAGAGGCAATATTTTTGTATTAGTGATTAAGCACTCCTCTTTCCTCACAGATCGAAAAACAAGATGCCTTTGAGGACATTTGTCCCTTAATGGGAGCAGCAAAAACAAACACACACAAAAAGTAGTCTGGAAAAGAAAGACATACAGGAATAAAATACATGGTGCAGATGGTGTGTAAAATACACAGGGGTCAGGCATGTAAATAACTGTCACCAACAAATTAACTTTGAAATTTTAAATGTATTTCCATGTATGGATGCACCGCTAAATTAAGAAATCTTTCTCTTGTGACAAAAATGGGACTTAAATAACAGCAAAAGCAAAATAAAAAGACTGAAAAAATATAAATACTGTCATTGGCTCACTTCATCAGCCTAAAATTTCACAATTTGTACATCCCTACTTTCATATAACATAATAAAGCTGATTAAAAAGTGTAATCAAAAGCAAATCAAGAGACCATGAAAATGGTGGTAATAGGAACGCACCTTCGCGACTGCGATGATGACCAAGGAATGAACAGTGCTTTTTTCAGTCCAAGAATTGAAACCTGAGGCCCACCAATACTTCTGGTGGAGCCCAACCCCCCACCCAAAAAAGTGGGGGCACTGGTGGGTGAGAATGAGCTGTGCTGGCTCATCTAGAACGTGAGTTCACCAGTTAAAATAACAGCACTGAGGGGCTTATGACCCTGACTTGTGGGGAACAGAGCAGCCTTCTTTAAAACACTCGCTTTGTGCATGTGCTTGGTGTGTGTCTGCACATCAGAGGAGAGAAACGGAGAAAAGAGGCAACACTTTCTATACTTTCTATTGTGCCCCTTTGCACACATTTGTTTACATCTCTGAAATGCTTGTGTGTTGCTCTGGCAACGCTCCCGATCATTAGTCCCTTTCTTTGTCAGGCCTCCAGACTTTAACAGGTCTGGCCTCAGTCACGTAAACACAGTCAGAAAAAAAAGGGTCTGCTGTGACCGGCAGCACTGACTGCACTGCACTTTATACACCGACTGGAAAAATAAATGCAAAAAAGGAGAAAAAAAAAAAAAAGACAGGGAGATTATAAAAGGAAACCGGAGGGAGGATAAAAGGCAAGTTTGCTGAGGAAATAAGAAGAACGTTAGATGGCAAAGCTAGTGAAGCATGACAGAAATGAAAGAGTAACAAGAAAGAAAGTAACTCCCCCTAAAATCACCTGGAGCTTTCTCTAATATTTGTGGGACATTGAGTCTCACAGCACACTTCTCAGACGGCACAAAGACCCTCACCACTGTCTCCGTGGAGGATTATAAAACCTGTCAGAGCAAGTGGCCAAGTAAAGGGGACTCTTATGTAACACAGTGGAATTTAATACTACAGTTAGAGGTTTAGAAAGAGAGTATGATTAAAAAAAAAAAAAAAAAAGGATAAAGGACAGTTATTGCAGGGGGTGCAAGAGGAAGGGCATAGTGAGGAAGAAGGGATAATAAAAAAATAATTTCTTGTCACGCTTCATGAAGCAACTATGAATTTCACAGAGACTCTGAGCTTTTATTGTTTGAATTAAAATGAACAATCAGTATATTTCACATGTGGAAAATAAAAACCACCTACTTTGGCAACATCTTTAACTGGTTCTCCCGCAGCTCCAGGATTTGTAGCTTAGTCAACCTGCAAGCAGGAAAAATCAATGTCGTAATTAGTTGATTTTCCCCAAAGGGATATTATGTGGAATGGCTTTTGAAGCTTAGCGGCCATGATTTTCTCAGCCAGCTTATCTTCCACTAAGCAGCTATGATGTGCAGTTACATGACAGCAAAAAAAAAAAAAAAAAAGAAAAAAAAAAGTATGATGCAATTTTCCCTTTTATTAAAGTAGTACTAAAAGGAAGAAATGGGAAGATGGAATCAAGCATGTGGGGAGCTCACATCACATTTTCTGCAATCAGAAGGATCAACTCCATCTTTTGTGAAAAGTAAAAATAATAAAAGTAATTATTAATCATGCTGGTTTGATGAAACAATCTGTGGAGCCTAACTATATACGGAAAAGGATAAATGTTCACCTTTATAATAAAATCGTTGCAATCATAATGGATGAAAATCATGAAACGAGAAAAAAAATTACATCAACCGTTTAAAAAAAAAAATGAAGGTAATTTTTTAAAAAGTTGTGTGGTTCTCTGATATGCTTTGAAAAAGGTTTAGCTTTAGATAAAGATTAATAAGCCAGGGCTTAGCGATAAACAGACCTGTCTGTGCTTTCTGTGTTATTGATATGAAATAAGCTATAAGCAACATTCTGTCATGGTGCCACCCAGCACCACTGTAGACTACAGCGTGAACCAGAAATCACTTCTGTTGGTTCATCTCATCGAGTCAGCATCATTCAGAAAACTCACATGTATAATGTCAGTCAACTGCAGCATGTTACAAACCAGAGAAGAAACTGACCTGCCAAAGCTGGCTGGTAAAAACTCCAGAAAGGCATCGTTCAGATAGAGCTGCGTCAGACTCAGAAGCTGAGTGAAGCCTTCAGGGAGCCTGATAACACGTGCAAATACAAGAACACGAATCACAACACTCACACAAGGCCTCAAACCTTTGCAGGAACACTGGAACTACAACTTAACAGAGAACATTAAACTAAAATGTAGTTAATTGGAGCAGAAGATGGGTTAGGTGAGGGACAGCTGTACTCACTTAGATATGGGATTCACACTGGCTTCTACAATAGCTAGGGCTTTGCAGTTCTTGATGTTCTCCGGAAACTCCTGGATACCTAGAGAGAATTAAAACTCATCAAAAATTACCATCAAAGCTGCTTGCTGTATCTCAGCTGTTTTGTTACCGCTGACACAAAATGAATAACTCCTGTCAAAATAAAAAGAAGGAAGATAATGAAAGCCATCTTTCTTCATGTTTAGCACAAAAGAGACAAGCAGGAAGGTTCTCTGAACTGTGTGTGATCGAGGTATAATAAGAGGAGCTCTGCACTTTTCTTCTCTTTTTCTGTTTTCACTAAAAAGCAAGAAGAAAAGTGCAGAGCTGCATGCAGTTACATAATAAAAGAGCAGGAAACAAAGAACAAAAACAAAAATAGAAGGTCCACTGAGGGATAGTCTGCAAGCTCTCACCAAACTTTCGCAGCATGTGAGCAGCAAGGTGAATGATGTGACCAAGTCTCAAGGTTTATTTCCACCCACTTTTTTGATGTCCACAATACTACACTTAAAGTGCTTTGTGTGGAAGGATAAGCTTAATTTAATATAAACATGGGACTTAAAGCTCCGGTTCATGAAAATGCCATTACATCCTTCAGTGTTTGTTTGATCTAGGCTGCCTTTGCACTCATTCATTTATATTAGAACTACCTTTTCACCCTCTCTATTCCTGCAAGGGTTTTGCTGAGCGTGCATACTTCTTTGTGAATCTCCTTGGCTTTAAGGTTATGCAGTCAGGTAGAGAAGTGTGTGGACAATCAAACTATTTTCCCTAATTTTGCATCTGTACAACACTAATGGATTTAAAATGAAGTGGGCAGGATGCAACGGAAGAGTTGGCTTTCAACTTTACCAAAGTATGGTCCCTTGTTGTACACAGGTTAAAGTAATTGGACAAACGAGCATTATATTAAACACTAGATGCTGAAAGCTGTGAGCTGCAATGCTTAGAAATGCTTAAAACAGCTGAAACTTAATTTGCTGAATCAGCTGAAAACGACCAAAAGAAAAATGTGAAAAACAACACGGCTCAAATTGTCAGTGAAGTGCCTAAATTGAACTTAATTTGCTGAACAAACTTAATTGCAGAAAAAAAAGTAACATTAGCACCAACTGCCTATATTTAAATCACCTGCCTCATGTGCCTGAATTTGAATCCACCAATTGAAAACAAGCTGCTTCAAGCTGTCTTTCCCTTCAAAAAGACTGACAGAAGAAAATCCTGCTGACCTAGCACACAAAAAACTTTTAACACTATGAGAGCAAGATGTTACTGAAGCAGGACGTTGCAGTAACTCGCAGTACCTGCAGGGTGCCATTTTTAATTTCCAGGAAACAACTTTTTTTCTCTGTTGATTTTCAGCTTTAAATGATACAACATTACAATTATTGTTTAACAACAACAAACGATGACGCAATAGGTGTATGGAGGCCATTTTTACATACGTATTGGCCATCTAACTTGTTGGCTTTAAATAAAATATCACACCCTAGTGGTAGTGCAAGTTACTGCAACTTCAGCTGCGTGTCCATTTCATGCCTAAGACTGGCAAAAGCGGACATGCACATGATTTCCTGGAGTGGACAGGTGGCTCTATTACACGCTTTGCCGTGAAACTGGGTTGTCTGACCAGGAAAGTTGACCGGGTGCAGACTCAGCCAGCACTTTCAGATTAGCTGACTGAATATAATGCGTTTAATCAGCTGTTTTGCTGACCCTCCACCTTCATTTTTCATGAATAATTTTAATCCCTCCGTAGATATTGAGTAAACCGTGTCACACATTGCTCAGGCCTTTTAACTGAGCTGATTTTTTTGTTATTAATATATTTTAATATACTTAAAAAAAATAATTTGTATGCCTATGTTTCTGAGCTCATTAATACATATGCAATGAGATGCAGTGTAGGATCCAAGAGTTACACGACAGGCATGGCAAAGTACAGCAAAGCAATAAAGACATGCACGGGTCAAAGAAAGTACAGGAAGAGAAATATAAAGAACTGAAAGAAAAGCAAGCAGAAAAGCACGGAAAGTTAGAAGAACTGGAGAAAAGATGCAAAAAACTTGAAGA
The DNA here is from genome assembly GCA_024447675.2 of Pterophyllum scalare. Classification (NCBI taxonomy): domain Eukaryota; kingdom Metazoa; phylum Chordata; class Actinopteri; order Cichliformes; family Cichlidae; genus Pterophyllum; species Pterophyllum scalare. The sequence goes on from JAMQGT020014494.1 coordinate 161,437, forward strand.
ACAGAATGCAGAAATCATTTGTGAGATAAAAAAAAACTCATACTACAGAACAAAGCTTTACAGGAACTCTGCCTGAAAAAGAAGCAAAAGCGAGTCAGGTTTTTCCCCTCTAAGATTCTGCCGCTTCTCTAGTTCAGCCTGGAGTAAAATAGCCCGCTCTTCCTTCATTTTCACCTCTCCCCTCAGCTCATTTCTTCACCTCTGAGAACACAGACTAAGGAGATCGAGATAATGAACAAATCGATAATAAACAAATCATATGACACTTAAAACTGTAATTTGTGGATGTCCCCTTATTTCCCTCTGCTTACAGTGTCTGTGCAAAACTAGGCTAACTGTTTACTGCACAAATATGAAAGTTGTATAAAACTTCTGGTTACTTCTGAGCCAGAAAGCCAATTTACCAAAACATTAATTCTTTTTCTTAGTGGGGTTAAGATAACTGGTGACTCTAATTGGCTGTAGGTGTGAATCAAACCACCAACTTTCCGATTAGTAGATGACCTGCTCTACCTCCTGAGCCACAGCCATAATAAATGGCGGCCACTTGTGTACGTAGCCCCCACAAAGACTGAGCGCAGAAGACCAATTCAGGCCTAATAGTGGGTATCTCACCAAGCTAGCATCTCGGAGTAGCACAGTAAATATGGTCAGAGTTCAGTTTGTTCTTGTTTATAATATTTCATGGTGTTCTGATGTTCTACACCACATGCAAGGTCATGCTAATCTACTGCACTGAAGCTGTACCTGCATCTAGTGCTGGGCAGTCGAATTTATTCCTAATATATTTTTGATAAAGAGTTTATTGGATTTTTCTTTATGTGGATCCATGTTGATGTCTCATGCTGTTCATGTGTGTCCTTAATATTACACACATTTATCACATAATGCTGCTATCTTACGAACGGTTGGTTGTTGAACACAATTTTTTTTAATAGTACAATTTGATGCAGTCTTATTACACAATAGTTACTCTTGAATTTCAAACTTTCCCCATTCATTTCAAATGGCGAAAATAATATTCGTAAAAAGTTAAATATTTCATTTTTTATATTAATATTGGTTATTACTATAAAGGTTACAAAAAAGAAAAGTAATAGCACAATTCTCCAGAAAAAGCTGAACATTTTGATATCAGAGCAGTTTCTGTAGCACAAAGCATGTGGAAGGAGTTAAAGACTGAAAATTGCGGAGAAGGAAAATAATAATGTGAATGCTGTTAAGCATTCACATTAATAATGATTATTACTAAAGCGAGAATCCCTAGCAATCCTTTGTCAGTGACTGCCTGAAGTCTGGAACCCACAGGCATCATTAAATGCTGCATTTCCTCCCTTGAGATGCTCTGCCAGGCCTTTGCTGATTGTGTGAGAGACTCTGCTTTTGGCTTTGCCTCCCCTAAAAAAGCGTCTCAACTGAGCTGAGGTCATGTGACCGACTCTGCCATTTAAGAACGTTCCATTTCACTGCCTTAAAAATCTTGTGGGTCGCTTTTGGGATTTGGGTCATTATCCATCGGTACCATAAAGCACCACCCTATCAGTTTTGCAGCTTCTGAGCACAGTGTAAGCTACACACTTTAAAAATTCATCCTGCTTCTATCGGCAGTCATTTCATCAATAAACATTAGTGACCCAGTTCGACTGGCTACCATGCATACCATGCCATTATGAGAAAGGATGTAGTACAAACTCCTTCTGCATGTTTTTTCTTACCAACATTCTGGTATTTTGTTTTAAATACGGCCTCTCTGTTCTTGAGTGTTATCAGTGGTTTCACCTTCCGTCATCTCCATTTCTTTTGGTGCTGCTGAGCTCAGCAGTGCACTCCACCTCTCCCACTCTTCACTTACACTGACAGCGTCTTGGACTACATAGAGTTTGTATAAACAGTGACTAAATTCAAAGTGAAACCTCAGAAGGACCTCCAGATTTATTTTCATAAATTTTTCATTAAATAACGGGGTACCACAACTGCTGCCGGAGCGGGTCATCAGTCAAATGTCCAACTACTTTTGAGCTTGTAGCAATGACTGTGTAAGAATGGATATAATTACTAGACAGTTAATGCACTTCCCACTCACATTCACAAATACAGTCAATTTAGAATTACCACTTAGCCCGATCCCATTCATGTTTTTGGACTGTGGGAGGAAACCGGAGTTCCCAGACAGAACCCACGCAGACACTGGGAGAACATGCAAACTCCACACAGAAAGGCCCCAGACTAGATTTGAACCTAGGACCTTCTGGCTGTGAGGCAACAGTGCTAACATCACTGTGCCACCCACTCATGTGAGTGTGAATGATTGTCTCTCTCCACCCTACGACAGACTGATGACCTATCCAGGGTGTACCCAGTCTCTAACCCAGTGACAGCTGGGATAGGCTCCAGCCCCCCCAATCCTGACTTAGATAATCAGAAGAAGATGGATGGACAGCTGGTGCAATATTTTTGTTACACCCTCTGAATTAAAGCTGAAAGTCTACATGTTGATCACATGCTGCCCACTTCATTTCAAGTGGTTTCATATTGGTGGTGTAAAATTGTGTTACTGTTTTATATACCCATGTTTTACAGTTAACTGCAAGGCATCACTTTTCTTTTAGTTTACAGAAATTAACTTCGTTATTAGAATGATACAAATAATGACTGTGATACGGAGGTTGAAATAGAAACAATGTATTTGAAACAGACTTCTGAGGAAGATGACTATTAAAAAAATCAAATAGAAGAGTCACTTGATTGATTCTATGTGCAGCCTCAGACACTTTGATCTGCAGCTGTTTTATTGTCACACTAAAAGAGCACTGACTGCAACTGTGGAAAGTTTTCATCAAACAGGCAACATTTGAAGTACAAATCCCTGTCATGTTCAAAAGTACAAATGTTTAATATCAAAGCAGTAAATGTTAAACTTTGACAAATGCTGCCGTTTCCGACTCTATGAAACTGCTGAGAATACACTCTGTAGATATACTATCACAGTGTGTGCATGTGTGAGAACCAGCTCAAAAAGGATTCACCTAGTCCTTTCAGTTGTTTTCCTGCCATTTCACTTGAGAGTTTGTAGTCTCTTGCAGGTCTGGGCTTGTCCAATTCTTTTATTGATCATGTCAGGTGTTTGAGTCGTGTTGTGAAATAACATGGCAAATTATGCGGAGGCATGTTACCTAGTCTGTCTTTGAAGAAAAAAAAAAATCTAAAGATGGTATCAATGCTTTCATATAATTTTTTTTTACATTTTCATTGATTAATATCAACAGTTGTCATGATAAAAGGACAACTTGGACAGTTAGATGTTTAAATCTAAAAAGTCACATGCAGGTGTTATTAACTAGATCTTATCCGCATGTTAATGACTTAATAAACTGGTATTCAAAAAAAAAAGAAAAAAAAAAGAGAGACTTATAATCTGAGAGGAACATGGAATCATTCTGCTTACTGTTTTTGCTGACATCAAGCTCCCTGAGATTGATGAGGTTTGCGATCGCTGCTGGCAACACTGTCAGGTCATTATCTGGCATGCTCAGTCGGTTGAGTAACTGGCAGTTAAACAGTTGCTTGTAGAGTGAGGGAAAAAAAAGAAAACAAAATATGAGAATTAAGTTCATTTACAGTTACATGTGGTTGACCTATAGTTTCATGGGAGACGTACAAATGTCCTGGCTTTTAATAAAGTGCAACTGGATCATTTAGAGGCTCTTAGCAACAAAGATGTAGACACTAAAGGTTTCTATACATCACAATGTGTGCCTTACTTTAGGCAGCTCCTCGATCTGGTTGGCATCGAGGTAGAGTTCTTGCAGGGTCTTCTCAAAGCTAAAGATCTCCTTAGGAACAGTCTCCAGGCTGCAGTGGGAGTAATCCAGCGATGTTACTATCTCCTCCTCGCCCCGCAAGCAGCGGCATGGTACCAGACGAACAAACAGGCTCCGCTTGGACATCCTGAGGCACTATGGAGGGAGAAGGGAGAGATATGAAGTAGGGCTGGGCGATATGGACCAAAAGTAATATCTCAATATTTTTTTTAGCTGAATGGCGATATACAATATATATCTCAATATTTTTTCTTCCCAAAAGGTATAAACAAAAAAGGCACTTCTAAGTCAAAGCTACATGTCCCAAATGTCACACAGGCACTTTTATTAACATTCAGCTGTAGATGTACATGAGAAATTGCTCAAAAATAAACTATTGGCATATTTAAATAATAATGCTCCTCAGATAAATTAATGCTTTTTTCCTCTATAAGAAAAGACTCACGGCTGTGCTATTAATATGTAAACGGAAAAGATACAGAGCAAATAGCAAAAGGCTGACTTATTCTTTAAAAAGCGAGTCTGGTGAAGTCGACTTCACTGGAAAGTGCTTCCTCGTGTGTACTTCTGTACACTTAGTACTCTGTGCAAACATGTAAACAGACTGAATGAACAAAACTCCATCCTTTAGTCAGCAACGTTCTAGACAGGAAATCCACAGACATATGCGCTGACGTATATAATCCAATAGGATTCTTGGACATAGTTACATTTACTGTATATAAATGCAGATACTGTTCTAAAGGTTTGTTTCTCACACCATCTCTGATAAAACACAGAAGTAGAAGGAAGTAGTACCCAGTTGATTTACAATTCTTTCAATAGCCTCAGGGCTGTCTGCTATGTTTACTTCTGGTCATCTTACTGGAGTAGGTGAGATCTGATAAATTTAACCTCCCCAGAAAGCTGTAGGAGGCTTGCTTGCTCTTTCTACCTTGGTCAAGACTGTTCTGACAAGAGTCTGTAATTCCCATCTCCACAGCTGAACAAGAGGTTAAACTGTTACAACGGACAAAATGTGAGGCTAACAAACACTGGAGTACCAGTAATAACAACCCTTATTACTAGGGAATTATAATTAAAAATAATAATGCAGTCCAAAATCTGGTCCAAAGGACACTGCACTCATGTGTAACAGCTCTGCAGCCACTTCTGTAGAAGGTCCTCTTAAAGCAGTGGTGACCTGCATCATGCAAACTCAATGACATTAGTTCTTCCAACATACTGCGCTGCCAATTTTTTCCTCAAATTTGCATAAATTACAGATGATCACTGCCAATGAGCCACCGTTCAGTGAATGTATGCACACAAATTATTGAATAAAAACTTCCATTTTAAGTTTTCAGTGAATATCCTCTTGGTTCCCATTTGGAAAAAGCCATTTTCCACATCTAACATTTCCATAAATATGCAAAATGTGAAGCCATTCAATATCACGGCTATGCTGTCTCTCTATTTGGGTTGAAGGGGAGGATAAAAATGCAGAAAGTAGGCCGTGAATCAGCCATTATTTTGGAAATCCTTGTCCTTGACTAGTTCCAACCAAAGCCCTCTATAGCAAAATAAACTGATATACAAGCCAGAAAATCTTTTCAGCCCTCAATGTACTTCAACAGATTAAAAGGTGGAGAGGAGGGGAGTTGTAAACAGTTGCAGGGATGTATATGCATGTTTTTACAGACTGAATCTCAGGTCAAGGGAAAGCTTTTCACCAAATACAGTGCTCACTATGGAATGTTGCCTGGTCAACAGGGCCTTTGTTTGGATCATGCAGAGAATGCGACTTTTCCTCCCCCTTGTCTTAATCTCAGTGCTGCCACAGCACGTAATCTCAGAGAACTTCATTCACGTCGTATCTTGACTGCCTGACAAAACTGCCAAACTGTGATAGCCTTTGCTTAATTTTTCAGTGCAGGCAAATGTTTTCATTTAGATGTAGTTACAAACAACAATAACATAATATGATCTATTTGCTAACCATAGAATTTGTCACATTATAAACAAAACAAAAAAATCCTTACAACTTGATTATAAGTGAATTTACTCCTAGGACCAGTTCAAAGTTGACCCAATGCAGAATCAGTGAGCTATTGTTCTATCTCCAGCTCATTAATAATGGGTGCATGAATGCACATGCCCACACTCACATGAAGTATGCACATCCAAGAAGCTGTCAGCCTCCCACATGATCTTCACTATACTCAGAGTAATCTGGTCAAATTAGCAAAGATGACGACAGAGGACTTGGCTCCATTCATCCTGAGTAAGAAGAACTGAACATATGGATGATGCATGCTAATGTAGAGTGGGAGGAGAGGGAGGAGGAAGTGCGGCATGGATTAACGGAGAAGGTGTAGTAGTTACGGGTTAAAGTGAGGTATGCAAAAAGGAAAAAAGTGATCACAGAGCAAGAAGAGACATGAAAAAAAGTAAAGTTGTGTGGAGAAATGGATTAATCTTAGAGGACTAATGGGAAAGCAGTAAAATCAAGTATAGGAAGATTAAGAGTGGATGTGCTGAACATGCCAAAGCTAGTAGAGACCCAACTCAGACAGTGAGGATGGGTTCTAAAAGACTCCATCCAATGATATGAAATAGTGATCTCTAAATAATAAAACAAAAGGTTCCAGCTCAACAGTGTTTTGAGCTTAACGCTAGTGTCAGCTCACAATGAATGCTAACATGTTGATGTTAAAGGAGAAGTCTGGTTATACAGTGTGTTTTTGTGTATCCAAAGTCTTAGTTATCATTTCAGAGCCAAAGAGCTTCTTATGGCTTCACTGCCATGATGATTACATCTTCACAATAACAAGGAATGAACTTGTCATTGTTGACAATAAAAATAACTTAAATTACTAGCTGCATATGTTAAAACGTTATGTTGCAAAATTTAACAGGATACCTCAGATGACCTTGTGAGACAGGTACTTTACCTATTTTGAAGCAGTTTTTCAATATCATCGTTATAGAGTTGCTATCAGTGTGATCCATGTGGGTATAAACACTTCTTCCTACACAAAGCATAATCTATGTTACACTTGCATAATGCACTCTGAACATGTTAATGTGCAAATTACTGATTCATTGATGCACTAATGCAACATTTCTTGAACAGTAAGTAAAACACTGCCCAGTGTTCCCCGCGTATCTCCAGCCTCCTTTATGACTGTGTCCTTTACAGTTTCTCATTTGCTGCTTTTACTTTCTGCTACAACCGTTTTTTCGACAACGAAAATTAAGATGAAGAGAAACGGTCAGGTTAACCTGCACTGCAGGGCTGGCTGTCCATTTGGCTGAGGCAAACTCCCCCACGAGTAATCTGGAAAACAGCACCCTAATGGGAATCGTACCAGCTACAACATAGATAAGCTTATCCACTGACCTACATGTTATGGGACCGATGACTGACTACATTCACCCAACCTCAGTCTATGAGGAGCTTTTGACTTCTTAACTAAGAAAATTCAAGACATGCAATAGATTTCCAGACATGTTAAGCTCTTGGCTGACTGAGATATTCTTTCTTAGCCTACTTATTTAAGCAAAGTATTTACTTAAACCATCATGCTAGTAAGTGCTTAGCCTGATGGCAGGGAAACTGTTAACAGGTTTGTTAAAAAGAGAGAGACAGCTTATAAACACTAGCTGCATTTGTTCATACTTTTTCAAAATGTGTGGGCATGTGTGAATAGCCAGCATGTGATTTTGCAGCCATGCTTTCTGTGTGTAACAGTGAATGAAACAATCTAGAGGGCAAGCCAGTCACAGATTCCCACTTTATTCTCCCACTCAGAGCCAAAAAACCACTTCCCTGTCACAACCCTCTCCCTGTAACTTAAGTGCCTCTCGGGTCAGTGCTGTTGCTATAGATACTACAGTCAAGAGTAGAAGCAGCTCTTAGACATTAAAAGTCATTCACAAAACAAACAGCTGAGCTCACTTATTAACTGTGTATGTGGAAAGCTTTTCACTAATAAACTATACAGAGGCCTCTATGCAAGTGCGTGAAAATGGCATATTATGAGACTGCCATGCATTTCATGCTTGAAATATCTGTGCAAGTTCTTTAAAAGGTTACCAAGGTCTTCCCCTGTGGCCAACAAGTACTCACTGGCCAACTTCTATTTTTTTCAGTAGTAGGAGGAAGTAATAGTAATATGTATTAGTAACTAATTAGTACTTTCCAAGTTTCTTATAAAAACACTAATTCCAATTTACACTACCCCAGGCTTGAAATTCATATCTCAAAAATTGGGGGAAATTCCCCCCTTAAATGCTTCCCACAGAAAGGATTTATACACTCTGGGTGGGATACTATTTGTAAGCTTAACTACAGGAGTTGCATGATCCTGTTCTTACCTCAGATTGTGTTTTGCCATTACTCTCCAACTAGAACATTGTAGTAATTTCTGCTCTGTCGTCGTTTTGCTTTGTTCCTGAGGATTAATGTAATCATAAACTTCACTTCAACATTAACACTGTAGTGTTGTAAAAGAGAAAAAAAAAAAATCTGATGAGTTTATTCTGAAACTCCGATCGTTCCTGTTGTGAAATAAAGACCATTCCATGCAGAAAACTGCCAGAAAGCAGAAGACTTCATGCAGCTGTGTGTACGACTCACATCACAGAAAACTGTAACTAGCTTAAACCAGAAAAAGAGAAACAGGCTGACAAGTACATCACATACTAAATTGGGAAACAGTCGCCTCTCAGTTCAGCTATTAGTGGCTTCACTGAAGGATAGCCATAAGAACCGGACTGTGTTGGTTTGACACGGTACTAATTTTGGAATGGAATAGTGTTCACTTCTTAGGACAAAAATAGTATGAAAGTTTCCTATGAAAAATGTTTCAATTACGGGCATTTTGAAATCATTATCATAGCCAGAGATGCTGATGCCTAAGCCACTCAACCAGCCAATTTCACTGCTTCTTTACTCTGGGAACCTCACTCAGTATCTACAGGAAACAACCTCTGACCTGACCAGTTATGGAGGCTCCACTACCGCCACACCTACTGGCACACAGGCACCAGGACTGCTGAAAAGGAGGTTCTATACCTGCACAAAGATATTCTATTAAAACATATTAAAGGATTTGTGATTTATAATTCACTTACTATTTTTTTTAAGTATTCATTCTTTCCATTTCTGATCATTTTGCATTTAAAAAAGAAAACATTTCTAAGTGAAGCCACGCTTTTGAACGTAAGGACTGGTTTTGCCAACCTCACTGGGTTGTTCAAAGACCTTAATCATTGAAATGATATAACAATAGGAGGAGTGGTGCTTAATAGATCATAATATTAACCTGAAGAATATCAACACTTAAAATAGACATAGCAAGTATTGTTGATGTGTCTTTGTGTGCATTTGTCTTTGTATGTGCGGCATGAGTTAAATGGAAATGCATGTATAGCATTTGATGGCAGCAAGCAGCTTGTGTTATTTATAGTATTCGTCTGGTCGATATGGCATAATGTGATTAGTATGGGATGGCTCTTGCCTTATGAAAGGAGCTTTTGATCCAGATTGCAGGGGACTGTTACATGATTTCTGAGCCACAGCTGAAATTTTACATTAGAGATTATGACGACAGAAACAATGCAACAGTGAGGAAAAGAGGCACATAATGACCTGCACACCCTGTGGGATATACTTGAACGGCTCCTGCCTGTGACGGAAGAGGAAAGGAAGTCACTTCCTTAATATGGGGTGGAGTGCTTGTCATCTATATGTTTGTTTCTAGCTCCTTTTAAATGGAATCCTAAGCTTTACCATGAACATTGATTTTACTTTATCCCTAATAATGACAGTTGGAATATAATTTATTAAGACATAAGTTTTTATTTCACTTTTGGCAACACACTGTAAAACTTCACTTAAAGATCCGTAAAACTCCTTTGAATTTTAGTTCTATAACCGTTAAACCTTTCTTAGCTGTAAAGTTTAATTAAAGTAAACATACAATATAGTTTAAAGTACAGTTAAAACATTGCGTTCTTTACTGAAGAAAACTTCACAATATAGTTCCCAGTGATATCTTTCCTCGGGATACCTCATTAACGGCATCACATTTAAATCCAGCAGGAACAACAGGAGAAGTGCTGATTGTCAATAATGCAGAGAGATACTGAGTTAAGACAACAACAGTCCAGCAGCTGACTAAGACACACACAGTCAAGTTTTTTACCTTCCACAGTCTTAAACCAAGAAGTAATATGTAGTATGCTGGCAGTTAAGCAGGCAGAAACCCCTTATAACTAAACATAGGAAGAAACCAGCAACCTAACCAACAAGAACTCGCTAGAAATACAGCTGAGACAGGTAGAAAGACAAGCCTGTTGTCAGTATCTGTAGCAGGGAAAAAGTGGAACCTGAACTTCCAGTTTTGCTCCCTCTTTGGTTTTGGTTCTCACCAGTGATCTTAGGTCTCAGTGGTCTTGCGTGACTCTAGAAAACAAAACCATGATTGTTTTCTTTGAATTTGTGGTGAAATGAGGCTGTGCAACCTGATCTGTGGCAAAGAGCTTTTAACAGCATCTTCCCAATATTCTCCTGTAAACTGATTGGCTCTGACAGAATCAAGTCATGCTAACGAGAAGTAAGTCGATCTCAAAGACTTACATGTGCCCCACACAAATTCCTAAATATCTGAATACATTCATGGAAGGTTTTGGAAATGTAGGACATCATCACTGCTAAACATGCTGAAGCTCTAGAAGAAAAAACTGTGAGAACACTGAGCAGTTTGATTAAACCCCCACGCTTATAGCAAACTACACAATACCGCTAAAGAAGAGAAAAGCTTTCAAATATATGTAGTATCTGTAGTGGAACAAAAATCTGCACATACTCAAGCTTCAACCATCGCAACAATTTGCAGTATTGACTATCAACACACTGTTTAAACATGTAATCCTCCCACACACTATGATGAAGAGCTATATGCCCCCACCCCTGCAGTCCACTGGGGTATTCAGTCAGAAAAAGCCCACAAGTATTTGAGTTGTTTTTAACAGAAGTGTCATCCTGGGATGCCAAATCGCTAAAAGTTTCAACCTTATTTGGTGCCCTGTGTGTCTACCAACTTAAGCTGCAATGGGATATATTTCATTCTTTCTTTTACAACACAAATGCAGCCCGAATAATAAGGAATACAAATATTCTGAAGCCAGGGTATCTTCCCTTTGAGACGTCTGTCAAAATTACTCATACAGATACAAAACATACAGATATATCTGAGGCAGTCTTATTTTTGAATCATTTATTCAGATATTCAGAACTCTAAGGTTAGACATGTGTTAGGGATTGCCAAGAGAATAATGACAACCAGGAAAAAGGCAACCCATGTCCAAAGATTATCTCTGCCACACATGAGGTAGAAGTATGTTTAGAAACTTGCCTTCTGTATAAACTGCTAACAATCTGTCCTTTATTTTGCCTAAAATGTGAATGTACAGTACTGTGCAAAAGTCTTGAGTCCAAGTGCAAACATCCATGGAAATACAGTATATAAAGCACAAACAGTCTGTGCAATTCTAACAAACTTGAAAGTTGTTACGGCCACTTTTATTCTTCAACACAGCCTGAACTCAAAATCTGACTGTATTTTTGTATTCATAGTTCCATGGTTATTGACAAAATCCCCAGCACCACTGCCTGAACTGCAGCTTCCAATGTTTTTTACAAATTACTGTAGACACTCACTGCTATACCGCTCTCCTGATCTCCTCTGTACATTAATGAGAATTTGAACCAAAATTTTCAAATTTGAATTCATCACTCCATAGGTTGTTGCCACTGATTTTCAGCCCAGATCTTGTGTAATTTGGCATGCCCCAGCCTTTTCTCTCCGTTTTCCTTCCTCGAGAAAGGCTTCTCGACAGACACTCTTCCAGTGAGACCATTTCTGATGAGAGTTCAGCAAACAATAGATGGATCAACTGAAGGGTCTGATGCATCTATCAGGTCCTGTTGTCAGGTCTTTTCTTGATTTTTTCTTAAGGACATGACTTTCAGGTACTGTTCATGTTCTGTAGATTGTTTCTACATTAAAGTTTTTAGGCCACTTCTTCTGTTGTCATCTATTTGTCCAGTTTCCTTAATTTTTTTTAAGGACACCATGCTGAGATATGCCAAGTTTTTGGGTATTAGCTCTTTGGGAATCACCTTGTTGGCAGGCTGTAAGTAGCAAAGTGCCTAAAAACAAGGTTTTTAAAACAGGTTCTTTGCTAAGTTGTCTATTATGTGTACACACAATACTTGTTGAGTTAGGTGCCATTTTATGCTCCTAGATCAATATAAAATGGTTCAAACAAATAAACAAAAACAAAACAAAACAAATACATTCCTCTGAAATGGTCAGGCACAAGGGCTGGATATAAAATGAGTAAAAAGCAGCCAACATCCAAAGAACAACAAATTCAGAAAAAAGAAATAATTCAAGACCACTGTAAAAATAAATAAATAAATAAAGTACTGTATCTAGTTAGAATTCCGGCTGGGACTGTATAACAAATGTTACTGATAAACATATTTCTTAAGATTTCCATTTAGAATCCTACTCGCCATGAGAGGGTATTCACTGAAGCTTAGTGTGAAGCTGTTGCCAACTTTGTGTCAGAGTGATTATTTTAACCACAAATACAGCCAAAAATTCTAGCCCTCTTTAAGTTGGTATGGTCATTTTTGTCAGACAATGTTGCGGTTTTACCCTCCCACTTCTTTGACACCATACACAAGATAAGTTAAGATATGGCTTGAATGTGCTGGGTGTAAATGAATGATCTGAAGGGTGCCGCATCCATCAGGTGTGGGCAGATGTAAAACAAAAGAGTTATAAATGAATGAATGAATGAATGAACTGAGATGGTACGGTTGGCATTTAAAAATGTGCTTCTGGTGTCTGTTTCCATATATATGAAGACTCCTATCATAACCATCTCAGCTTTGATAGTTAGATAAGAAGACTGAAAGACACACAGAATGACACACTTTCTAGACCATCTCTCCTTTCAACGTGTCCTCTACCGAAGACTATAATTCTGGTGAAAACAATTACAACATCATTGATGATATGGTTATACATAAACAAAGCATAATCAAAAAACCCAAATACAGGGTGTTAATCATAAGCAACTTATTTAAAAAAAGCTAATTAAGCAACTGTCAAATGAGCAGCGAACATCACAATTCATTTAATAACTCTTAAGTGAATTATGCAGGCTGCAAAATCAGAACAAAGGCCACAACCTTTTATGAACTACCTTGTTATATCTTTGAAAGCCACTTCCTGGCTACATAAAGACTGACAACATTTCTGCTGAGATGTGCAACAACAGGGTATCCTGTGAGATGGGTTCACCACAGTCTTTAATTGACGTCAGCTTTCTACTTTACCATCAACGCAACACACAAAAAGAAAAGTGCACATTTTCAGCCTGCAGAACACAATATCTCCTGGTGAGTGTCTTTTGCAAAAGTCCTACAGAAGACTTGTCTAATACAATAAAGAAAGTAAAACTACCAAGTGTTTTATCTGCAGGTAATTATCACAGTTTACAATGAGAGGAAAGATGATTTCTTAGCCACTGCTGCACAGAATAATAGTATAGATATGTAATAAAGTAAAAAGTATGCTAAAAAAAAATAAGGCATATTGGTGAACATCACCTACATCTATAGTCAAGGTCTTACATACTCAAATGTTTCCACTGTCCTCAACATGTATTTCTTTTTCTCTCTTTTCACTTGTTACTTGATGCCCCATTTCTACTATGTGTATAATGTCTGAGAGGTCTAACCTCAAGCAAAGTAAACACAGAATGAGAAGAGGAAACAATTTCTATACCAGCTCTCCTTTTAACGCATTCTCTACAAAATAATCACAATTCTGCTGAAAACAAATACAAGATCATTTATGATGTGGCTATATATCAACAATCATCAACCCAGTTTTAAGAATTAAACAGCAAAGAGCTGCAACAAGATTAAATGTTCTGCTGCTGAACTGCTTAAAGGGTTTGCCTTAACAGCTGCATAAATGTAACATAGTCCAAACTGGACAACTGATGGAATTCTTTCCTGTGCACAGCATGACAAAAGCCTTATATAGATCAATGCACTTGGATGTGGAGATAATCCTTACAGTTATAAATAGCAGCCTGCTCCAAAATTCTGTCTGCCGGTAACTTATTAATTAAATATGAGATTTAGCTAAACATGAACCTTTGGCATCCATTTTTGCACAGAGGAAACAGTGATACAAATTCTCATGGAGTTTTGTATTCTATAGTTAATTTTTCCTTTATTTTTAGGTTACACTTCAATATACAACCTACTCTAGAAAAGTTGCAATGTGTCTGAACAAGCAATAAACAAATATTTGACAGCACAGGAAAAAAAATGTAGCCATTGTGTTTATAATCAAAGAAACTATTATTTGAAGCCCAGTGTCAATTATAAACCCATGCTGTAGGGGTAAAGGCAGAATAACACCTCCTTACAACCAGTAAAAACAATGGAATGTCTGCGTAAACTATGATACAAACAAAAGCAAATTAACAACAGAAGTTCTTTCAATCTTAAAAATTTTTTTAATGCCCATCATTCATTTTGAAAGGTTTCCTTTGATTGAAAACTGCATTTAAACATCAATATGTTACTCATTCTGGTTAAGAAAGGTAAGCAAATGTAGTTTTTTCAAATTCTAATTTCTTTTATCTACAATGGGCTTAAATATCATTTTGCTGTGGAACAGCATGTGACAGCCACAACAGCAGCAGGAGACATAAGGTGCTCTGGCCCAATGCATCCAGCATTTGATGCCAAGTCAAACACGTCATCCGTTCTACTCAAAAGATCACTCCCACATGATACTCTGAATACATACAGCTACCATTTTCTCAGCATTGGTTTATGTGGTTTATAATGAGGTACAGGCAGACAATTAGAATTAGCATGATGAACAGTGAGTTCAAGGGCTACAGGCCAGCGCTGGCTTGTGTTCAACTCATATGAAAAAAGCTGGAGGGCTATCTGCTCATATACTAGGCTGCACCCACAGATGGCCAAGAATCAAAAAGCAGTGAAATGACAGTAAATTAGCAAGTCGGACACAAGCAATGGCACTGAATCATCAAAATGAATGTAAATATTGGTTTGAGCAGTGCTGAATTATTCTTCTTAAATGCATTTGTAACGGAAAACATCTATGGCAAAAAACAAACAAAAAAACAACATAAAGAACTCAAATGAAAAATGGTACATTCAAAGTAAATACAGATACGAGACTGAGGCAAGGTAAGTATGATATAGTTGCTTCTTTGTTTCTATTTAGCCATGTGAGAGGGAGGGGAAAAAAGGGGAGGGTGATAGAGTTTGCCAAGTCTCAATAACCAGGTCAGACACATTCAGGTCAGAGCTATGTATGCATGTAGACAACTGCCGCATTTTCCTTGTTTGCCTTCTGCACGGCATGGAAATGGATAACATTCCCCTTTGTCTTTTTAAAAGTTATATAGTCTGATCATTAAATGTCATTTAAAAAAGTCAACTATGAAACAGAGGACAGACAAAATGAAGCATACATGCTTTCTTACTCTCATTAGCTCAGTATAACCTTGTACAAAGGGCTGTTATCAGTCTATCTTTTACAGAAGAAAAAAAAATTGTTGTTCGTTTTCCCTTAAAAATAAGTGAGACCATGTACAGAATATCAAAGTTACTAGAACAGACTAGCTGTATTCTTCATTTTCAACCATTTCTACCTACAATGGCAAAAACACAAAAAGAAGAGGCACACCGTCAAGCAGACGCCTGGATTTTTCTCTTTAGTCCATTTATATCTTGCAGCTGAAGAATATCAACTTCAACAAACGCTTAAAGCAATAGCATGACTATACAAGCAGTCGCAGGATAGGTATAGATTGACAACACAGTGAATACGGTCTTAAAGGCTTTTATTTAATCAATGCTAACATAATTTAGGTGAAAAAAAAAGGTCTTCAGAATATGATCACAGCTCTTATACACTTTAAAGTGGTGAAATTAGTAGTTGTGGCCTTAAAAACAGTAGCCATCGCTACTGCATGAATCAACACTAGTTTGTATCAGTCCTGAATAAACCTCGACAGGCCATGTATTTATCACTGTACTGAAAGGCTGCTTACACAGTAGCTCCATCGTCATTATGTGACTCGGCATCAATGGCTTTCTGTCCTTTGTAATGTGATGTACTTATTACGGATAGAAAATGACCATTGAAATGAGGCACTTGTTTATTGACCTTGGTTTAGGTTTCCAGGTATCAAATGAAGATTGATGAAAAGCCCTGCATGCAAGCAAAGTGGGAAAGGTCAAGTCCTCAAACTAAATGTTGGATTTGAGACAAAGCTCTGAAAGCCAAACCTGTTCTCACACAGAAACTGGTTAAGAGGTTAAGAAGTGCCACCTGTCATCACTATTCAGGTCACAAGACATGTCCGTCCACAGTGTCCTTGAGACAAACTAACTTATGGTTCATGGAGCTCCTCTTGACATTTAGAACTGCATTTTCTATAATGACTATTCTGGCCATATAGACCAAGTCGACTTGTGAGACTGAATTTTGGTTGTGAAAGTGGGCACAAATAAGGATAATGCAATAAAAATTCACAAAATATCTAAACCATAGTTACCGGACTTCAAACACAGAAGAAGCGTTCTGGTTGGTCACAGTTTTATTTGTCTGTTTGTCCCGAGACTTTGTATCAAGTTCAAATTTTTCATCCAAACTTCAGGCCTTCAAGAAGCCTGTAAACCTGGATGGATTTCATGAAAAACCTGACGCTTCCTGTTGGTAATCACTGTAAAAGCATCTTTACAATGTTTTGCTGCCCAGGTTTAGCTGTGAAGCAGCCACATTAAGTGCTTTTATACAGCCAGCACAGAGTAAGTGATACCTGTACCCATGAAGGTCACAGTAACAACACTTCAAAAGTCAGTCAGTCTGCTGCCAAATTAACACAGCATTTGCTCCACACGGTGATCTTTGTTGCTGCAATTTTTAATCTAGCCATATTAAAAAGTTATCCTGCATGGTATTGTGTATTTATCTTTTAGTAGCTTAAATTGGGCTGAACAGTAACCTGTGCTGGGTATATTTTCTGACCTTTTGTAGATTAAATAGAAAGCTAATTGCACATAGAACTAGTTTGACAGGTGTATCACGTCTCCTGGCCTCCAGAGTAGGACACTGTTGTCATTTGCTGTGAGTTTGACTAATGTGTCATGCGAGCTAATCTGCTTACATGCTTCAAGACATCAACATACATCTAAATACAAAAAACAAACCCGACAGGTTTCACCTATTGCACCGACAACAACTGTAAGGTTACCTACACACTGGGAAATTTTAGCAGCATAACTTACTGCATATGACACACATCTATGCAGGCACTATACAATGACAATACACACTGAAACATGGGCTAAAACGCTCCATTTCCTTCCATGTTACAGTCTCCTTGTTGCAGTCAGAACGACACATCTGCTGCAACAATGCAATTTCATTTAGTTTTTGGAATTACACATGTTTTACCAGCATCTATTCTATCTTGGTTGGTTTTACTGGTTTTCTTTTTTGGGCCAGTGATGTATGTCATAATGCAGTCTCACTGGGTAGTAAGCACAATAATTTCAAAGAAGCATTCAGTTTGTGACATGGTCACTATGAACTTCTTACACTGTCAGAATTTTGTCTATTATAATGGTCAACTTGGACCAATGTAGGAGCATTGTGTTAACACCCCAACCACCCTGACATAACACAGGTCACGAATCAAATCACTACAAATTAACTGCTACATAAGACGTAAGGTAGTGCTACTTTTGCAATAAATAAAATGTGAACACTAGTAACAGGAAATTTAAATGAGTTCAGTAGACCTGGTCATTAGGGACACTGTAGCCCAGATGGCAGGTCCAACAATTTGCTTATCTAATTTTTAAAAAAAAGTTATAGGAAATACTCCATAAAAGCAAATAATTTTCAACTCTCTCAGTTTGATTAGAAAACAAGAGGCATTTGAGATTGCAAATGTCCCCTAGTTGAAAAATTCCCAAAATGAGTAATGTGGAATCTTCCTAATTAACAACATAACAAAAAACAAGCAAGTCACATAAAGCTACGGCAGAGGTAACTGAAAGGTCACCCAGACAGTGAAGTGCTCTACTAAAGCCAGTGCTCCATTGTGTAAATTTAAAGTGATCTGGATTTATATCTTTCTTTGTCCACGTACCATCAACCTTCAGCCTGGTAACTTTTAGGTCATCTTAGTTATAACAGACAACACTTAAAACACACCTTTGCTTCCCAGTGGAAATGGAACTATTCCTTTTTTAATCATCAAATAACTGTGAGACAATCTTGAAATAACCTATTAGAGCCAACAGCAGCAGATATGTAGAAGCTGCTTACTTTGATCACCATTTGAATTCAAAATGATTGGGTCCTTAAGTGAGGTGCCCTTTAACATATTGAGACAGTCATCTGTTTAACATCACAATATACGTGCAACAAAAGGCTTTTTTTTACAATAAACACTGCAGTGTTGCTTATTTGTCTTTTAAAAGGTTGACTGGAAACTGCCAGGCTTGTTAAAAGGGACATCATGGTGCATGTTAAGTAGTCAAATTTAGGTCAAAAGAAACTCTTTTTTTCTGTCATGTTAAACCATGCTTCTTAGAGGTTGCCTTAGCAGCAGTGGAAGCAAATGCTTGGAAGAAGGAAAAAAAAAAAGCTTCCTCTGCAAATGTTTTTGTAACATTTTATTAACTTAGTAAAAGGATATACTGAAATAGAAATACTCCTCCTACTCATCAGGTTCTTCCTGCTTTGGGACTCATATGAAAAACAGCAACACAGTTCAATTTTTACCATAACCACCCAAATAAATAAACAGTAGCATAATCTGAAAAATAACATTCCTTTTATAATGTTTTGGGACAATAACCTTTATGAAAGCATGATTACACTGTTTTCATTTTAAGTAAATGATACATGGTAAGTTAGATGGAAATGATTCTTTTACCATGCTAAACCTGTGTAACAACAACACAACACTGTTGTCTGTGCATGTCTGGAAAAGTATTAGCCTTGCCAGCTGATCTGAGACAAACTGAGCCAGCTAGAAAGATAGGATCATCCCTTCGCTATCTTCATTGAGCACAACAGTGCTATAGAGCAGGAAAGGGAGAGAAAAAGGAGGGGGATTTTGACTTATTCATAGCATCTCCCAATCAGCTGCAAAGACATTGGACTGCACTGACACTCATTAGTTTCTGCTCCACTTCCCCTCTGGGTGCCTTTATCCTCTTCACATCTATTTGGGATACTGAATCTCGCAAAGCAAAAAAGTTCCCACTGCCACAGTGTTCAATAAAGCAAAGGAAGCGTCAATTTCAAATTGGGGGTGCTGATGGTGGAGGGTGGGTGTGGGGTGAGGGGGCGTGTCAGTGCATTTTTCCCTTCCTCTTTAGCTTTTAATTCAGCAAGCCATATTGCCATTGGAGCTACTGTGGGTTTAGGAAATCACCTACACATGAGGAAGTACTTAATCCTATGCTTATCACGACTTCAATGACCTCTGCATAAAGCCTTTACATCTATGATATTTTAAGTGATACAAGTGTTAACTAAACTTAAATGTGAGAGTACATTTGGAAGACAATTTGTGATAAGTGGCTTTGTTTTCCTTACACAAATCTCTTGCTATTCTATCCTAAATAAAATGTTGCAAACATATACAATAGTGAACCATCAAGCTCTTCTTCACAAAAACCACGTGTCTATGTCCTGTAGAGCATTGTGAAGATATTACAGGAAGAGCTATAAAAGTACCCTATAGTACAATAAAAAAAAAAAAATTAAAATGTCTCACTTCCCCATTAAACTCTCAGAGGGAAGTTCTTTTGGAAGTCAATCACCAAGATGGAGCCCAGTAATGGAGACACTTGTTTGTTTTGTTTGCTATGGAAATAATATCATTATATTTGATTGCCAGCCTAATTGAGTATAACTAATATCAATTTCTCCATGACTAGACTTCACCGCTCTGTTATCTCTCTCTGTGTGTTTCTCTGTTATCAGCCTGAGCAGAACACTGTAACCCAAAAGCAAAGCTGACAGGTTCTCAACCTGTTGTCAAATATGACACTGTGACCAAACACAAGGACCTGCAGATGCACTGCTGGTTAATAAGTGTGTTTAATGATATCATCAATGAAAGGAGATGTTTGCAAATCAAAAAACATATACAGGGAGAATATAAATAAAACTGGTCATATAACATTGCAAGCAGACTATAGTGTATTGGGGTCAGTGATCAAGGTCAGCCTGTGCAGTTTGCTTAAATCTCAGCACAATGAGGTAATTCAAAAGCCATGCATTGAGTTTCTGTGCATTACCCCAACTTTGTTTGTGCACACAAATAAAATTGAATTTCACATTATTATTATCTCATCTGAGACGGAGAAGTTAGATCATCATGTCAGAATCTATAAATTTTACATTATCCAAATATACATGCAGTTAACAGAAATGCATCATAAACAATAATTTTGTAGTATTTGTGAGCAGATGCAGTAAATGTAGTTACTGTGTTACTATACTCATTAAGTATCTAGAAGGGGCAGCAGCACTAACAATAAAAAATTCATTGCAGGGTTCACAAACAAGACAAACCTTATTCTAATTATACTGTTGACAGTGTGCATTGTTTTATCTTCAAAACCCAGCTGTGGCACAAAAAAAGAGAACAGGTGATAATATATGCACTACACTGAATATTAAGCAGAGAGAATTTATGTGACAACATTAAGTCACTTGAGACGTATGAGCTGTACACCCGATGAACTGCAGTGCATCTCCACTTGATGTTGAGAAAACCTTGGATTATGTGGACAAGCTGTCTACCAACAGACAGTGAATAATTTAGGGAAGCCTCAACTGGTCTTTTGGGAGAAGTAGCTAATTAAAGTTACAAAACCAACGTGATTAGCTGAGAAAAGGGTGTGTGAAAGGAGCCAATTCTGCTACCAAGTAAGGATTACTGGAGAAATGAAAACCTCTTCATGGGTGTATAATTTATTTTTTTCTGTCTTCATGTACTGCAGCATAACTCATGAATATGGATGTGCCAGGCTGCATTGAGCCCAATCACGTCATCAAGCCTTGTTATAAAACATTTATTTTGAAACAGTAAATAAAAACTCATTTCATTATGTTTATTTTCCTCTTCACATACAATTGTATAAATTAACTATACAACAGTAACAGGAATTTTAACAGTGTCTCTAGCACTTTTGCATGCCCTGCATCCCAATTTTTGATGCCTATATTACACATTTCTAGAGCATTTAATATTTCAGTCTCTTGTGTGGAAGATATATTTAATGCACAACACTAGCTGCACTCCTCCTCAACCAAACACACAGAACCTTATCATGACTAGACATTCTGAAAACAATGCGTTGCTCTGCCTACTGCACACAAAATAAGTTATGCTGTACATTATGAAGGCAGCTTATGGCAGTAATACCAAGCTTATCCTGTAACCATTGTTACAACAGGCTATGCCTGGCAGGGTTTACATCTAAGAACTCTCCTTCTTTCCTCTTTTCCATTTGGTAAACAAACCTCTTTCAAAATGTTTCCATTACATAAGTTCCTCTACAAGAAGAAAAAAAAAGTCACATTTTCACACTATTAGTGAATCTGATTTAACTTTTTTCCCATAGATTTTTGAGGGTGACTTGGACCTGTTTGTGTCTTATTTTACAGTTAGATACCAAACCAAAGACTAAATATGGATTTTACTTTATAAATATACCTGTGCTGATTAACACCAAATCTAAATGAGGCAGGAATATGCTCTGCTAACTGGGTCACAGAAGCAGAGAAATCATTGGGGGAGAAGCTGAATACACAGATATATTTAAAACCAACACACCCGCATGCCAAATGGTATGCAAATTTAAACTTTTCACACATAACGAGTTAATACACAGACTCACAAAACTTGTATGGTCCATCCATTCACTCTGTGAAAGGCCTCCATACTACTTTATAGGCTATTCATTCAATATCGATGTCTAGAAGCATTACATTACTTGTTGTTGAGCCAGTTTTTAAACAACCGTTAGGCAGCAGACCAAGACAAAAAAAAAAATCCATAAATGCAGACTACAAATGTTGACTTGTCATAATGACAGACGAAATGGTACTTAAATGTGCTTGTTGTCCTATAATCCTTCTTCAGGCTGACAAAATAATGTACGCAAAGGTACAAACAAACAAAAAAAACCCTGCAAAATCTCTCACAAACACTTTGATGCATCTTCGACAGGAGTCATAAGAAATTAGTCTATTCTATATTAATCTAAAGTTACATTTGAAAAGGAGCATAAGTGATTTTTACACAGCCAGAGCTAGGTCAGTTGGACTAAAAAGCTGTCATAAATTATAAATGTCAGCTCGGGACATCCCTAGTCTTAATATAGCTTGTTCCACATCAAATTAGCTGCTTCAGTTACTGTATGAAGAGCATGCCACAGATAACTCTCTCTCTGAATTAATCCGATGCAATTATCAGGACATGCATGCACCCCCCCCCCACCCATAATCCTCTTCTACTATCTTTAAATAAGAAAACTCTGCAGCTATAGCCTCTCTCACACTTCTATTATTCTTCACAGGTATGACAACGGTTTAACCACAAATGGCTATCATGAGGTAGCATGAATCACATGACCTTGCTTTGTTAAGTGACTGCACTTCTCACCTCACCTCTGTAGTCAGTGTTTTCAATCAAATCAACTGTTTAAACACTGACGCTATTTAGAGAGTGGACCACTGTAACAGAAGTCTGGCAGAAAAATGTTTCTCTGTTGTAGCCAAACACACGTGACCAACTTGTAAAATAGAAAGCGGTCTGTCTTCCGGTCAGTAATATCTAGAGTAAAGATGAACATGTGGATGACATTTACCACTCTGGCTATAGGACACTTAAGAGTCAGATTTACTGAACGTGGGCAAAATAGTGTGTGAGTGCAATCCCCAAATAGCATTCGTAGGTGTGGTTAGTTACGGGTGATTCGCAAAAGTTGTGCTTTTGGCGCAGTCAGCTCCTTCTCAATATCAAGCTCAACAAATGAGACATGCCTTTTTTGGCGTTAAGTATCTGCACAGTTAGCAGTGTCGCAAACGGTAGTAAATCAGTTTAAATCAACTGGTTACAGTCACACAGAAGCCCATCACCATAGCAACTTCGAACTGCTGTTTAGCTTACACAGGTCAAAGCAACTGACAGCTGACGAGCCATTATTCATTTTTAATTTTATCATCTGATTGGTGGATTCAGATCCACCCATTTAAACCAGCATATCCGTCTGCCAGTGTCTTGGTTTTTAAATCAGCAAACTTTAGACAAACAAGAAAGTCGAACATTCTGTTTTTTTCACCATTTTAGTTTATGAGTATCAACTGCTAATCTCCCTTCAGCTTTTTTTAATCCAACCTAACCATGACTTCTTCATAAGTAGCATCCTCTAGTTAAATTTCTAATAATCTAATGTTGCTGCAATCCGGTTGAACTAGTTTGTAACACTGCTTTCAACACAGCATACATCAGTGTTTCCACCACAAAAGTTGTTAGGCCTACAGGCTGCTAAGTGTGCAGTGACTCAGAACAGCAGAGTTGTGTATTAGTACTTTTGCTTTCACAGGAGGAGGTGTGAGACAGAGAGACATCAGCTATATTCAGCATGCATAGTAGCATAAACAACAGCAGGAGAACACTTCAGCATATTTAACCTCTTTTACATAGACTCATTTAGTTTACCTTGATAAGAATACATAAGGGGATGGATACCAGCTGAAAAGGTAAAACGTTATTAAGTCATAATGTTAGACAAGTTCTTTAGTAAGTTTTATAAAAATGTCTTTATATTTTTTAGCTATTAATATGTGTAAAAATGGTAAAGTGGACTTGTAGTACACTGGCAAAATCCTTGCACATGCTGACAATGGATTCCCTGCATTCTGTTAATATTTCACAAAATACTAATTCAACAATGACTAGATCCTGAAATCTAACTGGTGCTGAGAGTGCCTTCACCTTGTTTACACTACTAATTGTCATCTTGTAAAATAATAATGTAAAAAAAATACAGGAAAACCCTTAAATGGGGTAAACTGCAAGTGTGCCAGATGAATACATTTTATCTGCATGCAAAACAGTAATGAGGAATGTGAGGACACTTCTCTGACAACCAATAAAAACACAGACTAGATTAAAGGAAGTCCCCCCCCCACCTCGACTCAGCCAAAACCACACTACATTTCTAACACAATGACTTAATCACCTGCTGGCAGCAATTCATTAGAGAAACAACGTAAATTCTTCCGCATTCGCACAGGACAATCTGTCACAGCCAACATTAGCTAATTTCCTAACACGGTAAACACTTCTCATGGGTTGTCCCACTATTTGCAATCCTCGATCGACAACATCACATGGCCAGTTAGTCATTGAACACGTGCTCTTTGGACTAGCACACTATATGTTACCTACTCACAACAAAGGTAGAAAAAAATGAGTCAGATCAAGGCTAGACTTGCTGAAGAGGAAACGAGCACTTGTATGGTCCCAGAAGCAGGTTTAAAAGATGGAGTGGGGGTGGGGTGGTTCCTACGTGATATAAGCGTCATCAGAAGAGACACACCTTAAAATCACACTTGCCCAATGTTATGTACTTGTTCAACTGCCAACATGGGATGCAAACAAAAAAAAGAAGATAAGCGGATCCAGCCACTTTCGCCTCAGCGGTATACCCCATTGACTGAGAATTTAGGAGGATCACTCAATGTTAAGAAAAGCTTCCGTACATGGTACAGCCATAAGTAAGCCAGACTGTATTAGGAACACGAAACAAAACAGTTCTGAGTTGTTTCAAAAGAAAAAATTTTTTTGAACATGTGTTACTTACTAAAGGATATCCAACTTAAACATATACATATAGATATGAAAGAATTTCACAACTGAATTAATATTGATTTGCGGATTAACAATTATGCAGACAGTAACATTTCCTGTGTCTAATAAAAATGAAACACCGCTTCGCTACTTTTGCAACCGTTCTGTCTCAAAGTGACACAACAAAATGCTGGGCAAGTGTAACAACACTGCTTTGATACCAGTGCGAGAAAAACACGACAAAGGAAAGAGCCATTGTTACAGTGAACCTTATCTTCACTTCGAGATAAGGTCTGTTGTAAATGATCATAGGAGGAACTTGATAAGTGAAATGCCATGGCAGACCTTCAATACCTCAACTATATTGTAATTATAGGATTACTGTACATGCTTCTGTCATTCATTTACAAAATACACAGCTTATGGAAATGCGTGGAAATATGTCTACAAGAATCCACAGTATATACAAACAGTTTCAGAAGATTATCCAAAATGATGGCAAATCTGAAAATGGCTAAAGTGCATAATATCAGTTACTATCATTAATATCAATACCTGAATAATCATCTACAAACAGCTGGTTATCAGCTGGTAGATAAAGAGACTACAACAATGACAGGCAGGGGAAGATAGAGCCTAGTCTTTGTTTACATTTTATTACAGCCAGGAGGGCCTTTGAAGACTAACCAGATAAGGTTTCTGTTTACCTGAAAGTCAACTCAGTTACCAAATTCAAGGATTGAGTTTTAAAGCAGTCCGGAAGACATTCATGTGCCAGCTTTTGCCAACACCTGTGATACAAGACACTCTGCCAATAATGCATGTATAATATTGTAAATGACTGTAACCGTTCTTCTTGTATGCTTTTGTACAGGGTTACAACATACATTGACACGTCCATGCACTTGCATTCTGAGTTTGTATATTATTATTTTTAAAAGCACTTTAATCATGAAGTGAAAATCTGCTGTCATAGCAACCCTAGTTAGTATCTCAACCTACTTCAAATATTATCTTTGGCAACAACCTGGCTGGTCCAATAAGTCTGTTGTGTAATAAAATCTAAGATACGCTACAGAGATGCATCAATATCTTAAATTCATCTCAGTATAGTTTTACTTTACAGACTATTAGCTTCTAGTAAGAATATGACACTGAGGCATTAAAACCACAAAACACTCGCGGATTTAATGCAGGCAGATTACAAACAAAACTGGGACAGCAGGCTTGTTATTTATACCTAAACGTTGTCTTCACGGTGTCCTGAGACTCCTGGCTGCATCCCCTTTCCCGGAGAAATGACTGGCGAACATTAAAACAAGTCGACGGGCAAGGACGGACCTGCTAAAATTCCCCCAGAATAGTCCTGAATTTATCTCGGATCTTAACGGGATTAAATTACAATGGAGTTAAGTGGGGACAGTAATCTGATTAGTGAAGCGGTGAGAAAATTAAAACGCCAATATGCTGATATGTAGAGCGCACTAATCCGTCCCAGACTGTGTAGGTGCAACAAAAGATGCGAGTGCTGCTGCTGTGGTGCAGCTGTTATCATGGCTGATTTTAGGAATAATAGTAAAACGTGCAGTCTGACAGCTTAAAATGTACTACCATGCCTTTTGCGAATAAATTAGAGCCGAGTGAGCGACATTGCAAAGGGGCAGCAGCAGCAGCATACAGCTGCTGATGCGAAACCTTCCGAAAACACACACACAAATACAGCTGTCCCGGTCTTTCGATACAGTCCCAAAACCTGTTGTTTAAAACCACGAGCGCCGTCACAGGAATTACAAAGCTACCAGCCCTCAAGATAATATCAACTTATAGTTCCACAGTTGCATTAATGTGAGACTTCGAAGTCGGACAACCTCAGATTGGGACCTCAGCGATGCTACGCTACGGTGCAGCTAGCAATTATGTTAGCATGTTGTATGGGGGCCCCGCAGACAGAAACGCTAAGTTGCGCAAACAAAGAGACTTACCTGAGTTACTGTAGAGTCAGTGTCTCATTTAATGGTGCCCAGGTTATGTGCAGGCTGTTAGTACCCAAACAATGGCTCGAGAAGTGGGCATTAGCTGCTTTCACAGATTTTGCTTCACGGCAGTTCAATTGGGTTTGGCTAGTGTTAGCTGCTAGCTGATATTGCCTACTTAAAGAGCAACTCGAAGCTGGCCCAGTGTGTACATGCTCCTCAGCAAGCCGCCCTCAACTTTAATGTCGTCGCTCTCAGTTGTTTTGAGACACAAAGGTGCTGCCTTATGGCTCAGGCAAACTAACCAACGACGAAGGTCCTTAACTGATACGAATTACAGACACGGAACATTACAAAAAAAAATCCAAAATGTCCACGACATTCAGCAAGGAAATACAAAAGGCAAAAATGCGAACGACCTCCGGCAGAGCGAAACCTTTTCCTTTAAAGTGCGCCGCGCCCAGATGTTTTCACTCATAATTTCCCCCGTCTTTGCTCATTTACAACAAGCATAGGTCTACAGACTCGAGGGAAGCTGCGCTGAGGCTGCTGGGGTACACAGCACGAAGCGGCGACTTTCTTCTCTGCGACCTCCGTGCCTACATGTAGAAAGCCGTCCACCAGAAGTCGCCTTTCCAGCCTCACCGAGCCCCAGGGACGATGCTTTCACTATCTCACCCCTGACACTGCTAGTCATTCCGCTTATCTTCCCCTGCGCATCGACTTATTGACACTGTTTTCCCTTTCAAATCAGCTACCGGATATTCACACGGACTACAAATGCGTATACAAACCAGACTGAAAATACATTTTACTAAACACATCTACATAGTCTGTACAAAAAAAAAAAGGTGTTTGCGATCTTTACAGCAGACCCGACCATTCTTATGTAATGGCGCCATCTGGTGTAGGTATGAGGCAAAAATGAAAAGGTTTGACTATATATTTTAAGGCCAGTAAGGGTATATGAGTTTCTATGTTTAAATAGCTGTAAATAATGCCTTATGCTACTCCTTCTGTAGCCTTGAATGAAACCATTAACCATATTTATTTCCCATGTGATTTTCCTACCATGACAAGACAAAATGTCTGCTATGCAAAAAGGTCTGCGGTGGATGCCAGATTATTGAGTTACTTAAATATAGAGAAATATCCATTCTTTATTTAGTAACACCTCTGCTAGGATGATTTAAAAAGGCTGCTGTGCTGAAAGACACAGTGATGCCGTGATCTACTGGACATTTAAACAAAGGCAGACGGAACTCTTGTACAAAACCCTGGAGATGGTAATAACACTCTTAAAGCATCCAGATAATAATGACAAAAACAGTTTAAGATCACATCAAACTACATTTATGTTTCTTGCAACTTAATCAGCCCTTTGCATAGGAAGAAGGCATCCTGGCACGGTGCACGTCCGAGGAATTTTTTCACCATGTCCACGCCATCCATGGAGCCGCCAGCTTCCAGTATCACCCTTCTGTACTCTTTTCCAACCTGTGTTTAGGGGACAAATGCACATTCAGTACCAGTCAATCGTTTGGACACGCTCACCCGTATAAAGACATTTTCTAGGAAAATAAGACATGCCACTACAATGAAACGTTAATCCAGCAAACCAACCTTTGGATTCATAATGCCTTCCTTTTTAAAACGACTGAAGAAAATGTCCATGGAGTAGACTTCGCTCCATAGATAGCTATAATACTGACCATCATATCCTCCAGCCAAGTGGCTGAAGCTGGCTGTCATGTTGGTACCTGTACAAAGCAGATCTTTGTTATGAATCATTAACAGAGATTCCAAAAACAAAAATTAGAAAACTAAATACAAACCACGGACGTCCACAGTGGGCTGTTTATTATAACATTTAAATCACTGATAGAAAGCTGGATGTGGGAATTTCTCAAAATATATTCTAAATAGCTGCTAATGCTACAACTGACCCGGTGTAGCAGGAATACCCAGGATGTCCTGGCAGTGCTTTGCAAACACCTCAGCTGTGTCTGCACATGAGCTGGTGTGAAGTGACTGGTCCACCTTACTAAGGACTACCTGACGTAGGTTCATAAGCCCTGAAGTGACAACATCAACAGAGACTCTTTACTTACTCAGAAATATTACAGACACTTTTATTTTTTGGTGCAAAGTTTAAGTGCTCTGACCAGTGTTAGCTACTCTGGAGGAGATCAGTTTGTCGAGCAGCTCATCTGGGATGGGGCTTCCATCTTTGTAGTGACGAGACATTCTTCTTAGAGGCTCCTTTTCCCAAACCCAGTTCTCAAGCATTTGAGATGGCACCTCCACGAAGTCCGTCTCCACCAGAGTTCCACTGAATTCTGAAAAAGTGGTCTGATGCATACACAGAGAAAAGCACTTATTAATAAACACACAGTATGCAAATATAATTAAATTCTTACTGAATCTAAGCTGCCTACCTTAGAACAGATTTCATGCATGACATGACCAAACTCATGAAAATAGGTCTCCACTTCATGGTGTTGGAGGAGAGAGGGACAACCTTTCCCGGGCTTGGTGAAGTTAGCAACCATGGCTGCAACCGGCAGCCTGCGCTTTCCATCGGGTCCTCTGCAGCCAGGCTGGAGCCCAAAGCAACCTGCGTGGCCATATTTTCCTTCCCTGGTGAAATGTCACAGTCAGGTTGAAGTCTAAGTAAGCGAGTTCAGACCTCATAGACATGAAACACAGACTCTTATCTTACCTTGGATGCAGGTCCAGGTAGAACTGACCAATCTCCTCCCCTGTTTCAGTGTCCCGAGCTGAGTACAGCTCAACATTTTCATGCCACACGTGAGCCTCTTCCACCTCTGTGAATGTGAGACCCAGCAGCTCCTGGTAGATACCAAACAGTCCTTCTGTCACCACGTCAAGTGGGAAATACTCAATTAATTTGTCCTTGTCCACAGCAAACTTGCGCTGCTCCACTTGATTCATGTAGTAGAGCAAGTCCCAGGCATTGATCTTCCCGTCAAACTGGTAGCCCTTCATCAAGCACTCCCTCTTCTTCAGTGCAAGAATGTATTTCCTCTCTTTGATTCCAATAGGTTTCAGTGTTTCATAGAACTTATCTGCAAAGGCAGAAAAAAATCCCTTCTTGGTCAGAATGTGAAGTGTGTATTTTTGTTTAAACGTGCGTCGCCTTTTTTTCTTGTCTTGTTTTAAAGACCAAATCAATCTAACTCCCTTTGAACGCTCAATAAAAATGAAAACAATTAGAGCATGTACTGCATACTCAACACACTGATTAAATTTATATTACTAATATGTGAGTGAGAGTCAGAATGTTACTGTTAGTCCAACAAAAAGCTGTTCTTTTTTTTTTAAAATCAAGCAATCACAACTTTACAACTCCCACTTAATCTCATCTCATCCCATCCATCCATCTAGAACACACCTGCTTTCATGAGCCATAAACTAGTAACAAGCACATGTAATTCATTATATATGTTTCACATTAAAATATATATATATTAAAACAATTAGTCTAGATTGACTACATTGTCAAGGATTACTTGATTATATTGCGAATACTTCTACCTTTCACGATAATCAGTGGTATTAACTCATTTCTAATGTTCTTCATTCCCTCGTATCCCCACTGTTTCCTTGTCTTTGTCTCTCTCTCTCTCTTTTGCCTGTGTTTTAGTTCCCTTGTCTTGTTTCTACTTCCTGTTTTTATTGTGGTAATTGCTGTTTGTCTATGTGTCTCCTGTGCTTTAACCTTTTTTCCTCCCTGTGTATATATACAGTTGTGTCTTTTCCTTTGCTGGATTTTCATCTTTGGATCTGACAGAAAAATGTGTGGAGATGGCTAAAGAATATAGAAATATTTTTTGTTAGTATAATGTGCAAGCAATCCTAAATCCTAAAGTATTCAGATTATAGCCCATGGATTACACTACTAATTATAAAAAAAGTCGATGTAATGTGCAATTAGTAAGTGATTACATTTCAAAGTAATCTCAGCCAACCCTGCCCATAAATTTCTGCATGTTCTACTACATACAAGAAGAATGTATTGTTGCGCACCCACTCATTGAGTTTATTTTCCTCCTGCAAGGCAGTTATCAGATGGTGTGAGTGCTCATCTTAAATGACAGAGAATGTTTGCATGTGTGCCGGCAAGGTCAGATCTCAAAGAGGACCTACCCAGAAAGTCACACACGTTGCTTGCATTTTCAGCCATGTTAATCTCCAGCACATAGTCAGCGTGGCTACTGTAACCAAGTAAGTTTGCAACCTTTGCCCGCAGTTGTATCAGCTCTTCTAAGATTGCTGTGTTTACCTGGGGAAAAAAATAGAAATGCAGATCAGTTAAAGAATCTAATTAGGCTTATTAAAATGAATGATAATGTTTTGTGTTTCTAGCCTTAGTCGATTCCATGACACATGTGATAACTGGCAGTAACGTGCGGTTTCACCGAGCAGGTTCTCGGGGCTACAAATGCTCCCTGAGCTGCAACTTCAGCCCTCTACAGACATTAGATATGCAACATTGCTGGCTTCATTAATCTGTTAAAGTGACAGCAATCTGTCATTCAGACATACAAGCAGGTGATAAATTAAAGGAAAAACTTAAACACTTGACACTTATGATGAGGGGATCCGGTGACTCTGTAACACTGTGGGGAGCATTTTGTTTGGCATGGCATGCATATATGGGAGCTGGTAAGTGTGTGTGTAGATCTGTCCTCATATCTGCTATATTTTGATCCAACCATGCTATTGAATATCAACATTACCAACTTTTTCTAAATCCCCTTAGAAGGAAGGCTAACTGCAACTCAACACAAATTTGCTATGAGTGATCACCTTTATCCTATGATAATACCAGGTGCTTTAGACTTTGCAGTCCAAACCCAACCAAACTAAAATGGGGCAGGGTGGGTGTCTTGTGCTCTGTTGTGTGGTGGTGGGGGCAGTGAGTGTGGGGGGCTTGGGTGGGCATCCTGTGGGTCTGGTCGTCCTGTCCCGCTGGGGCTGTGCCTGGGCGCCCTGGTTGTGCTGGCCGGTGTCCTTCCTGGGCTTCAGGTCTGTTCGTTGTCTCTCAGCTCGTGCGGTGCTGTGGGCTCCTCTTTCTGGGTGCCCGTGCTGCCTGGGTGAGACCGGGTTGTGCTCTCTGGCCTCTATTGGGTCTTGGTGAGTGCCCCAGGCACTGGTAGAGACCTTCCTGTGTGTTTCTGCCTTGGCACACAGGTGTCCACTACTTCTTGGCCTTTAATGTAGGTTGCAGACACTTGAGATCTTATCACCATCCTGTGGTGTGATGTTTGGATTCTGGTGACTTTGCTGAGAATGGGGGTGCTATCAAAATCACCACACTGCCTGGTTTGGTTTCTGCTAGTCTCTTTATCCTTGTTTAGGTGTCTGGATTCTGGCTTTCACTGAGGTGCATTTTGCTGGGGACTTTTTCTAAAAAAAAAATTCTCTCAAAATGAGCCAAGTTCACCACTTTTGATTTGGGAAAGATCACATGCATGTCCTCACATATGTATGGATACGGGCACATATCCACACGCACACACACACACACAAAAAGAAGAAGAAAGAAACAATGCCAAGGTGCAGCTCAGCTGTTCTGCCAGGAACAGGGGCAGCTGTCTCTCACCGTGCTGCAGCTGAAAGACAGCTGCACCTGTTCCTCGCACAAGGGGTCAGAAAGAGCGAGGTCTTCAGGGGTTGACAGAGTAAAAAACGCAGCACTGATGAATATTAATCTTGTTGCAAATTAAGAACAGAGCCAGGGAGATGAAATGTTAGAATGAACACATTATTGCTGATTATGCCGTTGTGTAGTGAAAAAGACACGTGCAGCTGCAACCTTGCTTTGCAACTTGTAGATATGTTAACGGTGCAGCTATACAAACACACACAGTCCCTAACTATTTTTTGCACAGTTTTCCATCATCCCATAATCGAGAGCAATACAATTTCATTGTGCCAATGGTAGGAGTAAAGTCCTCAAACAACATCTGGCTCTGTTGTCTGCAGCTCTTTATGTCACAGATTACCGTGGCTGCTCCTAATATCTTCCACTCATTTGCTGTCAAAAATGCCAAGACTATGCACACGCGTTACCAAATTTGTTCAAAGAGAACTGCAGAACTGTGTATTTATCCAGAGTTGTCCAACATGAACTCGACTTACGGTTGTTAAAATCTAGGATATACAAATTAATCATCAGCCTGCAGTTACCTCTTTACACCTGCTGTTAAAAGCCATTTCCATCTTTCTCCTTGTTTCAGGATTGTGACACCTCTTCATCAGGGGATAGTAATGGGGATATTCGAATGTCACTTTATACCGTCCTTCAGCAGTCTTATCCAGTCCATTGAGAAAACCAGCAGCTAGCCCACCTGAGCAAGAATAGTGTAACAGCGTAAGTGAAAATGTTAAGAAAGAAAGAAAAGCTAAAGTACGGCTCATTGGGCAGAGTTTCGTAAAAATAAGCTCACCTAATTCATGCTCGGCAAGAATAAGAAATGTTCTGTCCTCATTCAGATTCTTGTTAAACTCGACTGGCGAGCTCACTGATGAGCTTGGAAGTTCTTTTTTATTTCCTTAGGAGAGAGGGCACAGCAGGAAAACCATGACAGAAATTTTGTTACTATGTTATAAGATTAGCAAAGAATTACAGGCAGATTCTATGTGATTCCCTTTGCTTGCTTCTTCCCTTCAATTATGAAATACTCTAAACTCCTTTAACCTCCAACTTTACTAAATGACTGCAGTAGTAATAATCTGATCACACATTACATTACCTCTTGTATATCTTTGGACAGGTGTAATCCTTTCCTCTTGGCCTAATGTAACAAGTCTGTCTAGGAATCTCTTTTCTTCAGCTGAAAGGTTGTCTCGCTGTTTATTCTGTCAAAACACAATCAAGAAACCAAACATATTGTCATGTAGGAAGAATAGAGGACATTCTGCTAAATTTATTCACCTATTTACGTTGCATACCAGTACAGCATGAAATAACATATGGCACCGGCTGCCACCGATCATATGAGATTACATTTCGTTCCCAGGCTAATAAGAACCAGTAGTCTTTGAGCCTCTATCATCCGTTGGCCTCTGGCTGACATGAAGTGTGAAAATAGTTTAACATTGGCTTAACTGGCATAAATGTATCCAATCTTCACACATTATCATTTTATGATTAAGACTGCTTTAACACGTCATTATCTTCCTGCACTACAGACCTCATAAAGGTGCCAGTTTTTACATAAATCTTCACTTCAAGTGAAAGTGGCACGAGGTGTACCTGCAAGGCAGTAATTTGTCTGAACACATCTTCCCGCATGCTTATCTCCACATCGAACTCAGACAGTTTCTTGTCTGCCTTGGTGCTTGCTGCCCGAAGCTCCTTAGAAGGACAAACATACTGAGGGAAGGCGAGGAAGTGGTGTGATGCTAAGAGAACAGAGCAAACATAAAAGACACAGTGAAAGTTACAACCATAGCAGAATATTTAATATTAATATAACAGTGTTTAACCTGCCAGCACCCTGATGCAAAGTCCGTGCAATGTCCGACAGCGTGAAAAAGGTAGCAGTGTGGTGAAGCAAGTAAGCATCAAGTGTCATGCCTGTACCAAATGGAGCACTTCCAGTGTCTAAAGTGGACTATGTCCTGCTGTTTGCTACAGGTAAGAAAAAGCAACTAAGGACAATGTCCTAACCCAGTTCTCCTGGAATTAGCTGGTATTCATGCATAAAAGTGGCATATGTCGATACATTGTGTCGTACTGTATCCAGGCATCTTATCCTGTTTTGTAAAAAAAGGTTTTCATATCAGTGCTCACTGAACTACACACATAAATAGACAGACACCAATATATCTGTGACAGGCAAACATCTGTGGTGATTGATATACTAGCTCTAACAGCAGACTACATGTGGGCCATTATACAGTAGTTTTGAGCAAATGAAATTTAAATCTATGTAAATCTAAGGGATAATTTTCAGTTCAAAGATGGATCCACACCGACTGCCTCGGCTGAAATTGAAGGGATCAGGGAACATGCACTCTTTTGCACTGTTGTAGCTTATTGATCTTTATATCTATATATTAGCTAGTGTACACTCATTAGTGGGATTCAAACATTGTTGGGTTTGGTGTTTTCATGGAACTGCAAACCCAAATACACCAGAAGACTTACATGCATAATCCAGCTTAGCATTAGCCAAGGGCTTCAGGGTGTTTTCAACAGAGACATTTTCTATGTTTAGAGATCCAACGTCATCATAGACCTTCTTTACTCTGGCAATCAAGCTGTCTGTCATGGTCCTGATCTCATCTGGAGACAGGTCCCACCTCAGAATGCTCCTCACATGTCCTGCCTGAGAGCAGTCTCTGGCAGACAGACCTGCCCCACCAGGGATGGTCATTCTCAGGAGAGGTTTAGAGACCCTGTAAGAAAACTGGACGTTTTAACTCCCCCCAAAAAGCACACTCATTTCTACTGCTCCATCGTCAAGAACTGAATCAGCCCGAAAAGGTGGTATTAATATAAGCAGTAACTTCATGGACACACTCAAAACGTGCACTGAAACCACCACCACCCCCCTCCTCCATCCTTCAGTGTAGAGTTTCATGCCATGGCACTGAGAGCGGAAGCCTTTTAAAATAAGTTCATAAAAGCGTGGAATAACTGACAAGCGGCCAAAACTTACAAAACAGCTCAGTTATCTTTAAAGCGCCAGGAAGCAGGAGCTGTCACCTGTCACTCAAATATATTTTTAACTGTGAACAGGTGCGCGTGTAAACAGAAGACACTGCAATTAGAAGAATTTCGGAGCTGTTGAACGTAAATCCACTGATCTGTCGTACATGCGTGATAAACAGCTTTTCTTCAGTGCACTTTTGTGTTGAAGCGTACCTGAAACGTGCTCGGCAGACTATAGTTGTTAGCACATACATGCCAGCGTTTTTACCTCCAGCAAAAACAACACAACACAGTTTCTTCCTCCCTTACTGTATCTCAGTCCCTGCAAACCCAGACAAGCCCGGCCGATACCCCTCTCTCGCTCTCTCTCGTGTGGGTACCGCTTCTTATTTCCGCTGTCAACGCGCAGGCGCCGGGGAGGAGGACGCCATCGATCCGACGCGAGCCCCTCATGATGCGGTAGCAGCAGACAAGCTGGATAAGAGCGCAGGTAGGTGGGCGGGGGCACGCTGAATAGCATCCTTTGATGCAATGTTATTTTTAAAATGGCTTCGTGGTGTTTGTTGGGCTCGGAGGCTGACCTTTGCCTTATTTTCCTGCCTCTTTTTTTATTTTTGGCATATGTCTGTGATTGTTTTAGCCCAGCATCACACAAGCAGCGCGCGAGCCTTGTTTGTCCGGGCGGTCAGGGTGTCGCTTTTCTTAAAACGACAAACACCTGCCGGCAGCGCTGGTTACATTAGTCTTCTTTTTTAGCGGTGCACTTTTATAAATATATAAAAAGTCAGTGCAATGAACGGAAACACCTCACCCATTATGCTGTTACATCACAGCTTCTGCATCGCTGCGTTTAACGTGTGTCAACACACACACACACACACACACACACACAGGGAGGAGTAGCTGTGCTCGCCAGGCTGAAATCAACGTAACGCGTGGTTTGAGCACGTGATAGACGTATGAGGCACTGTTTGTGTCTGCAGCATCATTCACTGGGAAATTTGTGGCCATTTTTTTGCCCCAGTTTCACCACAATATTTTGGAGCTACCTCAGTCTTAGAAAAAGCAGTAGGAAGCCTTTGACTGGAGCCAGGCTTTTTTGTTATAGGAAAAAATGACAAGAAGGAATCGATCCCCATTGTTATTTGTAGTGCTACTTTGTAGTTGGAGAGATAGCCGGTTTGACTAATAAAATGCATGGTTTGCCTACTTTGGTGCTACAGATTCTGTAACAAATGCACTAGGATAACTATTGGCACACACGAAACCTGGGGCTTTTTTGCCCATTTGAGTAGTAGTCCTGCCCAGGTTTATAACTAGATCATAGCTATTAGCTCAGCCTCTTCGAAACACACTGAATTTTATTTGTACAGCGCCAAATCACAACAACAGTGACCTCAAGGCGCTTTATATTGTACAGTAAAGACCCTACAATAATACAGAGAAAACCCAACAATCAGACAACCCCCTGTGAGCAAACACTTGTGTGACAGTGGGAAGGAAAAAAGTCCCTTTTAACTGGAAAAAACTTCCCGGCAGAGCCAGGCTTGGGGAGGGGCAGCCATCTGCTGCAGCTGGTTGGTTAACTAAGGGAGGATTTTGGGTCATCTGGACCAGCCCTAACTATAGGCTGGATCATAAAGGAAAGTCTTAAGCTTAATCTTAAAAATAGAGAGGGTGTCTGTCTCTCAAATCCGGGAGCTGGTTCCACAGAAGAGGGGCCTGAAAGCTGAAGTCTCTGCCTCCCATTCTACTTTTAAATACTCTAGGAACCACAAGTAAGCCAGCTGTCTGAGAGCAAAGTGCTCTGTTCAGGTGATATAGCACTTTGAGGTCTTTAAGATAAGATGGGGCCTGATTATTCAAGACCTTGTATGTGACAAGAAGTATTTTAAATTCAGTTCTGGATTTAACACAGAGCCAATGAAGAGAAGCCAATATGGGAGAAATATGCTCTCTCTTTCTAGTCCCTGTCAGTACTTGCTGCAGCATTTTGAATCAGTGGAAGGCTTTTCACGGAGGTTTTAGGGCAACCTGATAGTAATGAATTACAATTGTCCAGCCTAGAAGCAATAAATGCATGAATTATCTTTTCAGCATCACTATGAGACAGGATGTTTCTAATCTGAGAGATTTTGCACAAATGCAAGAAATCCGTGAAACGGCATAAAACAAATGCATTACTGAATGAAAATTAAATGCAAGTACCAAAAATCTACTGCCTCAGTCAGCTTATTTGTAACCCACTTTCAATAGAGACAGATCGTCAAGTGGATTTTTTTGGGCTAATGCCAATATTGATTTTTAAGGGTTAAAAAAAAATAACACCAATATGTTGTTTAATGTCCTTAGCATAATGACATACAGGTAAAAGTTAAATTGAACTGGATGAAGGAATGGGTCATTTTTTGTTAACGTTCTGACCATTGGAGACCACTGTAAACAATGAAACTGAAGTCATTCTGCAGGACAGACAATGATAACATAATACTCCATGTGTCTTTTTCTGCATTTCGTCGTACACTAATGCATATATATATATATATATATATATATATATATATATATATATATATATATATATATATATATATATATATATATATATATATATATATATATATATATATATACACTTGTGGGAGCAACAGTATCATTCAATAAAACTGGCTGATTGCTGTATCAGTCAGAAAATACAGTCATGTAAAAAAGAAAATTTTCACAGTTGTTTTCTTTATGAATTTTTCAGTCTCCCACATCTTTGTGGAGGACTTTTGGCCCAATAGATAAAATAAATCATCACCCCTCCGACAGACAGTTGGTAAGAGGTGTTTGTGCTAATACACCATGGTTGGCTTTCACCCATCATGGCACTCTGCATTATAGTCAAACGTCACCACTTTGGTCTTGTCTGTCTAAAGGACATAGTCCCAGAAGTCTTGTGGGTTGTTCACATGCAACTTTGTAGAGCTAAGCCATTCTGCCATGTCCTTTGTAGAGAGAAGATTTCTCCTGGCGACCTGTCCACACAAGTCCTACTTTTATCAGTCTTTTTCTAATTGTTCTGTCATGTCACATCTGAGTTTGATTAAATCACCATAATTACATTATTTCATCCTGAGTTATATATTGGTTATGCATTATTTAAGCATGTGTTTGTCACATTTATTATGAAGTGGCTCCTTGTGAATTAATAATTTAGTCACCATTGAGTGGGTTCCTTACCATTTGATTCCGAACTTCTTCTTGTGCCTGCCAGTTTCCAGGTAAAAATGGCAGTGGAGAAGCGCCTCGCATTCTCTATTGTGCAGTTCCTACGAGATCAAACACATTGTGGTACTTTGAATTCTGATGAACAGGAAAGCCTCGAAGGTGGGTCGACTCACTGTACACTTATGCTTTGGAAAATGCCTTTGCAGACACTGGGCACCCTGCCTCATCTGGCCCGTTGCAGAATAAATCTGCTTATACTGTACATACAGCATGCTCTTGTCTTGATAGTAAGCTAAGAATTATCAAGGTAATAAGAATAAACTTGACTAAAATCATGGTTTGATAAGCAGTCTCTATGGTGTTGGAGAGGGTGATTAAAATTACTTGCTCTGAGCATACAGCTGAGTTCTGACTCAACATGATTATCCGGTTAACTCAATTTTTTTGGCTGATTCTCCACTACAGTTGCAATACAGTGCCTGGAGACCACCTTCAAAATCAGCTCCAGTGACTGTCATCTTGCAGTGCCACAGCCACTTAGAGAGATATTCCTCAATGCCCTGCTCAAGGTGAGTACTACACACTTTACAATACTGCAATATACACAGTAATACAAATATGCTGACTTAATTACACCTGGGTGTGTGTTTCTTTTTTTTTGTTTTTGGTTTTTTGTCAAGTCAAAATGTCTTGTGTGTTTATCCACGGTGACGTTTCTGTTTTATATTTGCACAGAATGACAACCTAACCATACCAGAGAGCTCCCCATCACCTGAAGACATTGAACGAGCAGAGCAGCTTAAGAATGAAGGTAATTTTAAAACACTTCAGTTCTAGTTACATTAGGTACATCTGCCACCATGTGTAGCATTTGGAACTTCAGGTAATGAAATACAGTGAGCTTCTACACTAAATGTTTTGCATCTTTTCTGGTAGAGAACAGTACAGTCAGCAGCACTTTAAAAGTGGACGTATATGCATTCTCTTATTTTGTATCATAAATTTATTATTACTTTAATTTATTATTAATATTACTATTTTGATGCTCATATTAAACATGGACAAAGTTTGAAATAAGCCCTGAACCTCTGCCTCTTTTTGTGTGCTCTTGCTTTCTGGCAAATTCATCCTCCGCAGGGTTTTGAAGGTTTAATTGAATTATGCTGTCAAAATGTTGTGGGTGGGGACGGCATTGATTGCGTTTATCATCACTGGAGTCATGATGATTAGTCTCAGTTCTATTTGTCAAGATGTAAATGATTATGTAGCACTGCAAGTTCAAGTGATTTTTCTCAAATGCATTTGGATCTTAATTTTAATTTTCCTTATTATCTTTCATACATATACTGTTCCAATAATGGATGTTCATATTAAAAAGGCCAGTTTCAAATTATGAGATCAGCATATGTACAAGAAGTCTCTGTGAGCCAAAATCCAGACACTCTGTTTCAGACAGTTTTCCTCGTACTTAGCTTTGTATGATAGGGTGGATATCTCTTGCACACAGCTCTGGCTGCACACAGCAAAGCCCCACCCACTGAAGCTTAATCTATACTTCTATACTGAATCTATGGCAACGAATGTAGCTTGTGCAAGTGGCATAGCCATCATCTATACTTGTGCTTTGTGGCCCTGCGTTACTCTGCAGTATTGCCACCCAAACATTAGTTGGCAGTAGGATTTCTGTCTTTGAGTTGAGCCATTCTCTTCCAGTCAATTTGAAAAATGTCTGCAGAAGAAGAAGCAGGTGGAATTGCTTATGCGGAAACAATGCTACCAAACCAGCCAGTTACAGATGTTTGGGGCTGCATTGACATGATGTATAGTTACATTTCTATGGAGGTGCACGGTTACGACATAAGTCACACCGTAGGATTTCAGAAGTAACTCTCTTTTTAACTCTTTTGTTACGAGGGGCAGCCAATCAGAAGAAAGCTGCCTGTTGCTAAAACAACTTTTTCAAGACTCATTACATTAAAATCTTTTTTTAAACGACACAAAAATTACCGTGTTAAAACACAATCAGCCAGAGGAGGTAACCAATATTTGTAATGTTAATGTTATATGTGATTTGTGTCATGGTCCTTGGCCTTGTGCCCAGGGGTTTTGTTGTTTTATTCTTGCAGGTTCTGTTTTCACTGAGTTCTGTTTTGTTCCTGGTTTGTTTTGGTTTTGATCATCCACCTTAGTTCCCGTCTTGTTATTAGTTATTGTTACATTTTGATTTCCTAGTTCCCTTTGTTCCTGTCTCCCCTGCGTCTGTGGTCTTGTGTCTGGTTTGTCATGACCCTGGCCGCCTGTGTTTTTGTATTGAGTTTTATTCCCAGTGTTGTGACTAGTCTGCGTCTCTGTCCCGTGTCTGTGTGTTTCCTCTTTTACTTTGATAGCCCCTAGTTCCTTGTGCTTTGTGCTTAGTTTTGCTTCCTCTGTATTATTAGTTTCATTGGGTTCACCTGTTGTTCCCTGCTGTTTCCACTTGCCCTGATTACCGAGTGTGTGTATTTAAGCCCTCAGCTTTTCCTCTGTTCTTTGTGGTGTTGTCATCAGAGTTTACCATGCTGTGTGGCACCTTGCCTTAGTTTCACTTAAACCTGGCGCCTGTCCAGTCCCATTTAGCGTTTTTGTTTTTCCTTGTTACATGCTTTAAATAAACTATGTTTGAATTCACTCAATGCCTGTCAAGTCCTGCATACTGAGTCCAATCCCACCTGCCATGCAGCACCTCATGACAGATTTGTACCGGCATTTGCTAAAATTGTGGAAAATAACAAATAAAAGGTGTGCTTCTGTAGCAGATCATTTAAGAGAGCTTGTAGGAAGAACTCGGTTAAAGTAGCATCCCTACGTTTTCTTAGTATTCATTTTAAACACCCTTGGCCTGTGACCTTAAACAGTGGCACCAGTAGGCCTGTATACTGTAGCTATGTGTTTCAGTTTTTCAAGGTTGTTATTTAGTATTTATTATAGCCCTGAGGTATTAGATAACCTATATATATATTATCATTTATCACCCTAAAGTTGAAATGTTATCCTATTTTTTCAGAATGACTGAATCAGTCACGTAAGCCATGTCTCAGAATGACCAATCCTAAGCTAACTTTGGCTTGATCTCATAACAACATTGTGTTTCTTTAGGTAACAATCACATGAAGGAGGAGAACTACAGGAGTGCAGTGGAGTGCTACACAAAGGCCATTGATCTGGACCTAAGAAATGCTGTGTACTACTGCAACAGGTATTTACTGAAGTGCTACTTTATGCTGCTGCTGTTTTGAACTTAATATTGCACTTTAATTGTAGTTCTCCTCCTTCATGTGATTGTTTCCTAAAGAAACACAATGTTGTTATGAGATCAACCAAAGTAGCTTCATTGGTCAATTCTAAGACATCGCTTACGTAATCGTTCAGTCATTCTGAAAAAATAGGATAAACGTTCAACTTTAGGTAATAAATGATGATATTAGTATATAGGTTATCTAGATACCTCAGGCTATAATAAATACTAAATAACAACCTTGAAAACTGAACGCATAGCTACAGTATACAGCTACTGGTGCCACTGTTTAAGGTCACAGGCCAAGGTGTTTAAAATGAATCTAACGTTGGGTGGTCTACTTTAACCGAGTTCTTGCCTCAAGCTCTCTTAAATAATATGCTACAGAAGCGCACCTTTCTATTTGTTATTTTCCACAATTTTAGCGAAATCCCAAAGTACAAATATATCATGAGTGCTGCATGGCAGGTGGATTGGACTCAGTATGCAGCATTAAGTGAATTCAAACATAGTTTATTTAAAGCATCCTAACAAGGAAAAACAAAACGCTAAATGGGACTGGACAAGGCAAGTTAAGTGAAGGCAA
The DNA here is from genome assembly GCA_024447675.2 of Pterophyllum scalare. NCBI lineage: Eukaryota > Metazoa > Chordata > Actinopteri > Cichliformes > Cichlidae > Pterophyllum > Pterophyllum scalare. The sequence goes on from JAMQGT020014494.1 coordinate 204,008, forward strand.
GGTCGCGCACATGGTGACTTCTGATGACAACACCACAAAGAACAGAGGAAAACTAGGACTTAATGCACACACGGTAGTCGGCGAGTGGAAACAGCAGGGAACAACAGGTGAAGCCCAATGAAACTAATAATACAGGAGAAGCGAAACTAAGCACAAACCGCGAGGAACTAGGGTATCGAAGTAAAAGAAATTAGCAGAACTTAACGACAACTAGTCGCAAATTAGAAAAACTCAATCCACAATGACAAACCAAACACAACTAGAATAGGAAATCAAAATGTAACAATAACTAATAACAAGACGGAGAACTAAGGTGGATCATCAAAACCAAAGCCAGAACAAAACAGAACTCAGTGAAAACAGAACCTCAAGATAAAACAACAAATTGCCTGGGCGCGAGGCCGAGGACCATAACACAAATCACGTGTAGCATTTAACATTACAAATATTGGTTACTATTACTCTAGTTGATTATGTTAAGGTGATTTTTTATATTGATTTAAAGAAGATTTAGTGTAATAGTGTTGAAAAGTGTTTACGCAACAGGCTTCTTCTGATTGGGCTACCTCGTAAACGAAGTTAAAAAGAGAGTTACTTCTGAAATCCTCCGAGTGTGACTATGTCGTAGCCGTACACCTAACTCTCGTCAGATGTGCCAATGCAGCCCAACATCTGTAACTGGTTGGTTTGGTAGCATTATTTCGCATAAGCAGTTCACCCTGCTTCTTCTTCTGCAGACATTTTTCAAATTAACTGAAGAGAATGAGCTAGACTGAACAGGAGAATCCTACTGCCAACTAATGTTTGGTGGCGATACTGCAAGTCCGCGCAGGGCCACAAAGCACAAGTATAATACAATAGCTATGCCACTTGCACAAGCTGATTCCGTGGTTCCAGTATAGAAGTATAGATTAAGCTTCAGTGGGTGGGGCTTTTGTATGTGCCAGCCAGAGCTGTGTGCAAGAGATATCCACCCTATCATACAAAGCTAAGACGAAAGAAACTGTCTGAAACAGAGTGTCTGGATTTTGGCTAGGCAGGAGACTTCTTGTACATATGCTCATCTCATAATTGGAACTTAGCCTTTTTGATGTGAACAGAGTCCATTATTGGAACGGTGTGTGTATGAAAGATGATAAGGAAAATTAGAATTTAGATCCAAATGCATTTGAGAAAAATCACTTGAACTTCCATGTTACATAATCATTTACATCTTGAGCAAATAGAACTGAGAACTAATCATCATGAGCTCCAGTGATGATAGACGCAATCAATGCCGTCCCCACCCACAACATTTTGACAGCATGACTCAATTGAGCCTTCAAAACCCTGCGGAGGGTGTGGATTTTGCCCAGAAAGCAAGAGCAGGCAAAAAGAGGCAGAGGTTCAGGGCTTATTTCAAACTTTGTCCATGTTTAATATGAGCATCAAAATAGTAATATTAATAATAAATTAAAGTAATAATAAATTTATGATACAAAATAAGAGAATGCATATACATCCACTTTAAAGTGCTGCTGACTGTACTGTTCTCTACCAGAAAAGATGCAAAACATTTAGTGTAGAAGCTCACTGTATTTCATTACCTGAAGTTCCAAATGCTACACATGGTGGCAGATGTACCTAATGTAACTAGAACTGAAGTGTTTTAAAATTACCTTCATTCTTAAGCTGCTCTGCTCGTTCAATGTCTTCAGGTGATGGGGAGCTCTCTGGTATGGTTAGGTTGTCATTCTGTGCAAATATAAAACAGAAACGTCACCGTGGATAAACACACAAGACATTTTGACTTGACAAAAAACCAAAAACAAAAAAAAGAAACACACACCCAGGTGTAATTAAGTCAGCATATTTGTATTACTGTGTATATTGCAGTATTGTAAAGTGTGTAGTACTCACCTTGAGCAGGGCATTGAGGAATATCTCTCTAAGTGGCTGTGGCACTGCAAGATGACAGTCACTGGAGCTGATTTTGAAGGTGGTCTCCAGGCACTGTATTGCAACTGTAGTGGAGAATCAGCCAAAAAAATTGAGTTAACCGGATAATCATGTTGAGTCAGAACTCAGCTGTATGCTCAGAGCAAGTAATTTTAATCACCCTCTCCAACACCATAGAGACTGCTTATCAAACCATGATTTTAGTCAAGTTTATTCTTATTACCTTGATAATTCTTAGCTTACTATCAAGACAAGAGCATGCTGTATGTACAGTATAAGCAGATTTATTCTGCAACGGGCCAGATGAGGCAGGGTGCCCAGTGTCTGCAAAGGCATTTTCCAAAGCATAAGTGTACAGTGAGTCGACCCACCTTCGAGGCTTTCCTGTTCATCAGAATTCAAAGTACCACAATGTGTTTGATCTCGTAGGAACTGCACAATAGAGAATGCGAGGCGCTTCTCCACTGCCATTTTTACCTGGAAACTGGCAGGCACAGAAGAAGAAGTTCGGAATCAAATGGTAAGGAACCCACTCAATGGTGACTAAATTATTAATTCACAAGGAGCCACTTCATAATAAATGTGACAAACACATGCTTAAATAATGCATAACCAATATATAACTCAGGATGAAATAATGTAATTATGGTGATTTAATCAAACTCAGATGTGACATGACAGAACAATTAGAAAAAGACTGATAAAAGTAGGACTTGTGTGGACAGGTCGCCAGGAGAAATCTTCTCTCTACAAAGGACATGGCAGAATGGCTTAGCTCTACAAAGTTGCATGTGAACAACCCACAAGACTTCTGGGACTATGTCCTTTAGACAGACAAGACCAAAGTGGTGACGTTTGACTATAATGCAGAGTGCCATGATGGGTGAAAGCCAACCATGGTGTATTAGCACAAACACCTCTTACCAACTGTCTGTCAGAGGGGTGATGATTTATTTTATCTATTGGGCCAAAAGTCCTCCACAAAGATGTGGGAGACTGAAAAATTCATAAAGAAAACAACTGTGAAAATTTTCTTTTTTACATGACTGTATTTTCTGACTGATACAGCAATCAGCCAGTTTTATTGAATGATACTGTTCTCCCACAAGTGTATATATATATATATATATATATATATATATATATATATATATATATATATATATATATATATATATATATATATATATATATATATATATATATATATATGCATTAGTGTACGACAAAATGCAGAAAAAGACACATGGAGTATTGTGTTATCATTGTCTGTCCTGCAGAATGACTTCAGTTTCATTGTTTACAGTGGTCTCCAATGGTCAGAACGTTAACAAAAAATGACCCATTCCTTCATCCAGTTCAATTTAACTTTTACCTGTATGTCATTATGCTAAGGACATTAAACAACATATTGATGTTATTTTTTTTTAACCCTTAAAAATCAATATTGGCATTAGCCCAAAAAAATCCACTTGACGATCTGTCTCTATTGAAAGTGGGTTACAAATAAGCTGACTGAGGCAGTAGATTTTTGGTACTTGCATTTAATTTTCATTCAGTAATGCATTTGTTTTATGCCGTTTCACGGATTTCTTGCATTTGTGCAAAATCTCTCAGATTAGAAACATCCTGTCTCATAGTGATGCTGAAAAGATAATTCATGCATTTATTGCTTCTAGGCTGGACAATTGTAATTCATTACTATCAGGTTGCCCTAAAACCTCCGTGAAAAGCCTTCCACTGATTCAAAATGCTGCAGCAAGTACTGACAGGGACTAGAAAGAGAGAGCATATTTCTCCCATATTGGCTTCTCTTCATTGGCTCTGTGTTAAATCCAGAACTGAATTTAAAATACTTCTTGTCACATACAAGGTCTTGAATAATCAGGCCCCATCTTATCTTAAAGACCTCAAAGTGCTATATCACCTGAACAGAGCACTTTGCTCTCAGACAGCTGGCTTACTTGTGGTTCCTAGAGTATTTAAAAGTAGAATGGGAGGCAGAGACTTCAGCTTTCAGGCCCCTCTTCTGTGGAACCAGCTCCCGGATTTGAGAGACAGACACCCTCTCTATTTTTAAGATTAAGCTTAAGACTTTCCTTTATGATCCAGCCTATAGTTAGGGCTGGTCCAGATGACCCAAAATCCTCCCTTAGTTAACCAACCAGCTGCAGCAGATGGCTGCCCCTCCCCAAGCCTGGCTCTGCCGGGAAGTTTTTTCCAGTTAAAAGGGACTTTTTTCCTTCCCACTGTCACACAAGTGTTTGCTCACAGGGGGTTGTCTGATTGTTGGGTTTTCTCTGTATTATTGTAGGGTCTTTACTGTACAATATAAAGCGCCTTGAGGTCACTGTTGTTGTGATTTGGCGCTGTACAAATAAAATTCAGTGTGTTTCGAAGAGGCTGAGCTAATAGCTATGATCTAGTTATAAACCTGGGCAGGACTACTACTCAAATGGGCAAAAAAGCCCCAGGTTTCGTGTGTGCCAATAGTTATCCTAGTGCATTTGTTACAGAATCTGTAGCACCAAAGTAGGCAAACCATGCATTTTATTAGTCAAACCGGCTATCTCTCCAACTACAAAGTAGCACTACAAATAACAATGGGGATCGATTCCTTCTTGTCATTTTTTCCTATAACAAAAAAGCCTGGCTCCAGTCAAAGGCTTCCTACTGCTTTTTCTAAGACTGAGGTAGCTCCAAAATATTGTGGTGAAACTGGGGCAAAAAAAATGGCCACAAATTTCCCAGTGAATGATGCTGCAGACACAAACAGTGCCTCATACGTCTATCACGTGCTCAAACCACGCGTTACGTTGATTTCAGCCTGGCGAGCACAGCTACTCCTCCCTGTGTGTGTGTGTGTGTGTGTGTGTGTGTTGACACACGTAAACGCAGCGATGCAGAAGCTGTGATGTAACAGCATAATGGGTGAGGTGTTTCCGTTCATTGCACTGACTTTTTATATATTTATAAAAGTGCACCGCTAAATAAGAAGACTAATGTAACCAGCGCTGCCGGCAGGTGTTTGTCGTTTTAAGAAAAGCGACACCCTGACCGCCCGGACAAACAAGGCTCGCGCGCTGCTTGTGTGATGCTGGGCTAAAACAATCACAGACATATGCCAAAAATAAAAAAAGAGGCAGGAAAATAAGGCAAAGGTCAGCCTCCGAGCCCAACAAACACCACGAAGCCATTTTAAAAATAACATTGCATCAAAGGATGCTATTCAGCGTGCCCCCGCCCACCTACCTGCGCTCTTATCCAGCTTGTCTGCTGCTACCGCATCATGAGGGGCTCGCGTCGGATCGATGGCGTCCTCCTCCCCGGCGCCTGCGCGTTGACAGCGGAAATAAGAAGCGGTACCCACACGAGAGAGAGCGAGAGAGGGGTATCGGCCGGGCTTGTCTGGGTTTGCAGGGACTGAGATACAGTAAGGGAGGAAGAAACTGTGTTGTGTTGTTTTTGCTGGAGGTAAAAACGCTGGCATGTATGTGCTAACAACTATAGTCTGCCGAGCACGTTTCAGGTACGCTTCAACACAAAAGTGCACTGAAGAAAAGCTGTTTATCACGCATGTACGACAGATCAGTGGATTTACGTTCAACAGCTCCGAAATTCTTCTAATTGCAGTGTCTTCTGTTTACACGCGCACCTGTTCACAGTTAAAAATATATTTGAGTGACAGGTGACAGCTCCTGCTTCCTGGCGCTTTAAAGATAACTGAGCTGTTTTGTAAGTTTTGGCCGCTTGTCAGTTATTCCACGCTTTTATGAACTTATTTTAAAAGGCTTCCGCTCTCAGTGCCATGGCATGAAACTCTACACTGAAGGATGGAGGAGGGGGTGGTGGTGGTTTCAGTGCACGTTTTGAGTGTGTCCATGAAGTTACTGCTTATATTAATACCACCTTTTCGGGCTGATTCAGTTCTTGACGATGGAGCAGTAGAAATGAGTGTGCTTTTTGGGGGGGAGTTAAAACGTCCAGTTTTCTTACAGGGTCTCTAAACCTCTCCTGAGAATGACCATCCCTGGTGGGGCAGGTCTGTCTGCCAGAGACTGCTCTCAGGCAGGACATGTGAGGAGCATTCTGAGGTGGGACCTGTCTCCAGATGAGATCAGGACCATGACAGACAGCTTGATTGCCAGAGTAAAGAAGGTCTATGATGACGTTGGATCTCTAAACATAGAAAATGTCTCTGTTGAAAACACCCTGAAGCCCTTGGCTAATGCTAAGCTGGATTATGCATGTAAGTCTTCTGGTGTATTTGGGTTTGCAGTTCCATGAAAACACCAAACCCAACAATGTTTGAATCCCACTAATGAGTGTACACTAGCTAATATATAGATATAAAGATCAATAAGCTACAACAGTGCAAAAGAGTGCATGTTCCCTGATCCCTTCAATTTCAGCCGAGGCAGTCGGTGTGGATCCATCTTTGAACTGAAAATTATCCCTTAGATTTACATAGATTTAAATTTCATTTGCTCAAAACTACTGTATAATGGCCCACATGTAGTCTGCTGTTAGAGCTAGTATATCAATCACCACAGATGTTTGCCTGTCACAGATATATTGGTGTCTGTCTATTTATGTGTGTAGTTCAGTGAGCACTGATATGAAAACCTTTTTTTACAAAACAGGATAAGATGCCTGGATACAGTACGACACAATGTATCGACATATGCCACTTTTATGCATGAATACCAGCTAATTCCAGGAGAACTGGGTTAGGACATTGTCCTTAGTTGCTTTTTCTTACCTGTAGCAAACAGCAGGACATAGTCCACTTTAGACACTGGAAGTGCTCCATTTGGTACAGGCATGACACTTGATGCTTACTTGCTTCACCACACTGCTACCTTTTTCACGCTGTCGGACATTGCACGGACTTTGCATCAGGGTGCTGGCAGGTTAAACACTGTTATATTAATATTAAATATTCTGCTATGGTTGTAACTTTCACTGTGTCTTTTATGTTTGCTCTGTTCTCTTAGCATCACACCACTTCCTCGCCTTCCCTCAGTATGTTTGTCCTTCTAAGGAGCTTCGGGCAGCAAGCACCAAGGCAGACAAGAAACTGTCTGAGTTCGATGTGGAGATAAGCATGCGGGAAGATGTGTTCAGACAAATTACTGCCTTGCAGGTACACCTCGTGCCACTTTCACTTGAAGTGAAGATTTATGTAAAAACTGGCACCTTTATGAGGTCTGTAGTGCAGGAAGATAATGACGTGTTAAAGCAGTCTTAATCATAAAATGATAATGTGTGAAGATTGGAGTACATTTATGCCAGTTAAGCCAATGTTAAACTATTTTCACACTTCATGTCAGCCAGAGGCCAACGGATGATAGAGGCTCAAAGACTACTGGTTCTTATTAGCCTGGGAACGAAATGTAATCTCATATGATCGGTGGCAGCCGGTGCCATATGTTATTTCATGCTGTACTGGTATGCAACGTAAATAGGTGAATAAATTTAGCAGAATGTCCTCTATTCTTCCTACATGACAATATGTTTGGTTTCTTGATTGTGTTTTGACAGAATAAACAGCGAGACAACCTTTCAGCTGAAGAAAAGAGATTCCTAGACAGACTTGTTACATTAGGCCAGAGGAAAGGATTACACCTGTCCAAAGATATACAAGAGGTAATGTAATGTGTGATCAGATTATTACTACTGCAGTCATTTAGTAAAGTTGGAGGTTAAAGGAGTTTAGAGTATTTCATAATTGAAGGGAAGAAGCAAGCAAAGGGAATCACATAGAATCTGCCTGTAATTCTTTGCTAATCTTATAACATAGTAACAAAATTTCTGTCATGGTTTTCCTGCTGTGCCCTCTCTCCTAAGGAAATAAAAAGAACTTCCAAGCTCATCAGTGAGCTCGCCATCGAGTTTAACAAGAATCTGAATGAGGACAGAACATTTCTTATTCTTGCCGAGCATGAATTAGGTGAGCTTATTTTTACGAAACTCTGCCCAATGAGCCGTACTTTAGCTTTTCTTTCTTTCTTAACATTTTCACTTACGCTGTTACACTATTCTTGCTCAGGTGGGCTAGCTGCTGGTTTTCTCAATGGACTGGATAAGACTGCTGAAGGACGGTATAAAGTGACATTCGAATATCCCCATTACTATCCCCTGATGAAGAGGTGTCACAATCCTGAAACAAGGAGAAAGATGGAAATGGCTTTTAACAGCAGGTGTAAAGAGGTAACTGCAGGCTGATGATTAATTTGTATATCCTAGATTTTAACAACCGTAAGTCGAGTTCATGTTGGACAACTCTGGATAAATACACAGTTCTGCAGTTCTCTTTGAACAAATTTGGTAACGCGTGTGCATAGTTTGGCATTTTTGACAGCAAATGAGTGGAAGATATTAGGAGCAGCCACGGTAATCTGTGACATAAAGAGCTGCAGACAACAGAGCCAGATGTTGTTTGAGGACTTACTCCTACCATTGGCACAATGAAATTGTATTGCTCTCGATTATGGGATGATGGAAAACTGTGCAAAAAATAGTTAGGGACTGTGTGTGTTTGTATAGCTGCACTGTTAACATATCTACAAGTTGCAAAGCAAGGTTGCAGCTGCACGTGTCTTTTTCACTACAGAACGGCATAATCAGCAATAATGTGTTCATTCTAACATTTCATCTCCCTGGCTCTGTTCTTAATTTGCAACAAGATTAATATTCATCAGTGCTGCGTTTTTTACTCTGTCAACCCCTGAAGACCTCGCTCTTTTCCCTGACCCCTTGTGCGAGGAACAGGTGCAGCTGTCTTTCAGCTGCAGCACGGTGAGAGACAGCTGCCCCTGTTCCTGGCAGAACAGCTGAGCTGCACCTTGGCATTGTTTCTTTCTTCTTCTTTTTTTGGTGTGTGTGTGTGTGCGTGTGGATATGTGCCCGTATCCATACATATGTGAGGACATGCATGTGATCTTTCCCAAATCAAAAGTGGTGAACTTGGCTCATTTTGAGAGAGAATTTTTTTTTTAGAAAAAGTCCCCAGCAAAATGCACCTCAGTGAAAGCCAGAATCCAGACACCTAAACAAGGATAAAGAGACTAGCAGAAACCAAACCAGGCAGTGTGGTGATTTTGATAGCACCCCCATTCTCAGCAAAGTCACCAGAATCCAAACATCACACCACAGGATGGTGATAAGATCTCAAGTGTCTGCAACCTACATTAAAGGCCAAGAAGTAGTGGACACCTGTGTGCCAAGGCAGAAACACACAGGAAGGTCTCTACCAGTGCCTGGGGCACTCACCAAGACCCAATAGAGGCCAGAGAGCACAACCCGGTCTCACCCAGGCAGCACGGGCACCCAGAAAGAGGAGCCCACAGCACCGCACGAGCTGAGAGACAACGAACAGACCTGAAGCCCAGGAAGGACACCGGCCAGCACAACCAGGGCGCCCAGGCACAGCCCCAGCGGGACAGGACGACCAGACCCACAGGATGCCCACCCAAGCCCCCCACACTCACTGCCCCCACCACCACACAACAGAGCACAAGACACCCACCCTGCCCCATTTTAGTTTGGTTGGGTTTGGACTGCAAAGTCTAAAGCACCTGGTATTATCATAGGATAAAGGTGATCACTCATAGCAAATTTGTGTTGAGTTGCAGTTAGCCTTCCTTCTAAGGGGATTTAGAAAAAGTTGGTAATGTTGATATTCAATAGCATGGTTGGATCAAAATATAGCAGATATGAGGACAGATCTACACACACACTTACCAGCTCCCATATATGCATGCCATGCCAAACAAAATGCTCCCCACAGTGTTACAGAGTCACCGGATCCCCTCATCATAAGTGTCAAGTGTTTAAGTTTTTCCTTTAATTTATCACCTGCTTGTATGTCTGAATGACAGATTGCTGTCACTTTAACAGATTAATGAAGCCAGCAATGTTGCATATCTAATGTCTGTAGAGGGCTGAAGTTGCAGCTCAGGGAGCATTTGTAGCCCCGAGAACCTGCTCGGTGAAACCGCACGTTACTGCCAGTTATCACATGTGTCGTGGAATCGACTAAGGCTAGAAACACAAAACATTATCATTCATTTTAATAAGCCTAATTAGATTCTTTAACTGATCTGCATTTCTATTTTTTTCCCCAGGTAAACACAGCAATCTTAGAAGAGCTGATACAACTGCGGGCAAAGGTTGCAAACTTACTTGGTTACAGTAGCCACGCTGACTATGTGCTGGAGATTAACATGGCTAAAAATGCAAGCAACGTGTGTGACTTTCTGGGTAGGTCCTCTTTGACATCTGACCTTGCCGGCACACATGCAAACATTCTCTGTCATTTAAGATGAGCACTCACACCATCTGATAACTGCCTTGCAGGAGGAAAATAAACTCAATGAGTGGGTGCGCAACAATACATTCTTCTTGTATGTAGTAGAACATGCAGAAATTTATGGGCAGGGTTGGCTGAGATTACTTTGAAATGTAATCACTTACTAATTGCACATTACATGGACTTTTTTTATAATTAGTAGTGTAATCCATGGGCTATAATCTGAATACTTTAGGATTTAGGATTGCTTGCACATTATACTAACAAAAAATGTTTCTATATTCTTTAGCCATCTCCACACATTTTTCTGTCAGATCCAAAGATGAAAATCCAGCAAAGGAAAAGACACAACTGTATATATACACAGGGAGGAAAAAAGGTTAAAGCACAGGAGACACATAGACAAACAGCAATTACCACAATAAAAACAGGAAGTAGAAACAAGACAAGGGAACTAAAACACAGGCAAAAGAGAGAGAGAGACAAAGACAAGGAAACAGTGGGGATACGAGGGAATGAAGAACATTAGAAATGAGTTAATACCACTGATTATCGTGAAAGGTAGAAGTATTCGCAATATAATCAAGTAATCCTTGACAATGTAGTCAATCTAGACTAATTGTTTTAATATATATATTTTAATGTGAAACATATATAATGAATTACATGTGCTTGTTACTAGTTTATGGCTCATGAAAGCAGGTGTGTTCTAGATGGATGGATGGGATGAGATGAGATTAAGTGGGAGTTGTAAAGTTGTGATTGCTTGATTTTAAAAAAAAAGAACAGCTTTTTGTTGGACTAACAGTAACATTCTGACTCTCACTCACATATTAGTAATATAAATTTAATCAGTGTGTTGAGTATGCAGTACATGCTCTAATTGTTTTCATTTTTATTGAGCGTTCAAAGGGAGTTAGATTGATTTGGTCTTTAAAACAAGACAAGAAAATAAGGCGATGCACGTTTAAACAAAAATACACACTTCACATTCTGACCAAGAAGGGATTTTTTTCTGCCTTTGCAGATAAGTTCTATGAAACACTGAAACCTGTTGGAATCAAAGAGAGGAAATACATTCTTGCACTGAAGAAGAGGGAGTGCTTGATGAAGGGCTACCAGTTTGACGGGAAGATCAATGCCTGGGACTTGCTCTACTACATGAATCAAGTGGAGCAGCGCAAGTTTGCTGTGGACAAGGACAAATTAATTGAGTATTTCCCACTTGACGTGGTGACAGAAGGACTGTTTGGTATCTACCAGGAGCTGCTGGGTCTCACATTCACAGAGGTGGAAGAGGCTCACGTGTGGCATGAAAATGTTGAGCTGTACTCAGCTCGGGACACTGAAACAGGGGAGGAGATTGGTCAGTTCTACCTGGACCTGCATCCAAGGTAAGATAAGAGTCTGTGTTTCATGTCTATGAGGTCTGAACTCGCTTACTTAGACTTCAACCTGACTGTGACATTTCACCAGGGAAGGAAAATATGGCCACGCAGGTTGCTTTGGGCTCCAGCCTGGCTGCAGAGGACCCGATGGAAAGCGCAGGCTGCCGGTTGCAGCCATGGTTGCTAACTTCACCAAGCCCGGGAAAGGTTGTCCCTCTCTCCTCCAACACCATGAAGTGGAGACCTATTTTCATGAGTTTGGTCATGTCATGCATGAAATCTGTTCTAAGGTAGGCAGCTTAGATTCAGTCAAGAATTTAATTATATTTGCATACTGTGTGTTTATTAATAAGTGCTTTTCTCTGTGTATGCATCAGACCACTTTTTCAGAATTCAGTGGAACTCTGGTGGAGACGGACTTCGTGGAGGTGCCATCTCAAATGCTTGAGAACTGGGTTTGGGAAAAGGAGCCTCTGAAGAAGAATGTCTCGTCACTACAAAGATGGAAGCCCCATCCCAGATGAGCTGCTCGACAAACTGATCTCCTCCAGAGTAGCTAACACTGGTCAGACACTTAAACTTTGCACCAAAAAATAAAAGTGTCTGTAATATTTCTGAGTAAGTAAAGAGTCTCTGTTGATGTTGTCACTTCAGGGCTTATGAACCTACGTCAGGTAGTCCTTAGTAAGGTGGACCAGTCACTTCACACCAGCTCATGTGCAGACACAGCTGAGGTGTTTGCAAAGCACTGCCAGGACATCCTGGGTATTCCTGCTACACCGGGTCAGTTGTAGCATTAGCAGCTATTTAGAATATATTTTGAGAAATTCCCACATCCAGCTTTCTATCAGTGATTTAAATGTTATAATAAACAGCCCACTGTGGACGTCCGTGGTTTGTATTTAGTTTTCTAATTTTTGTTTTTGGAATCTCTGTTAATGATTCATAACAAAGATCTGCTTTGTACAGGTACCAACATGACAGCCAGCTTCAGCCACTTGGCTGGAGGATATGATGGTCAGTATTATAGCTATCTATGGAGCGAAGTCTACTCCATGGACATTTTCTTCAGTCGTTTTAAAAAGGAAGGCATTATGAATCCAAAGGTTGGTTTGCTGGATTAACGTTTCATTGTAGTGGCATGTCTTATTTTCCTAGAAAATGTCTTTATACGGGTGAGCGTGTCCAAACGATTGACTGGTACTGAATGTGCATTTGTCCCCTAAACACAGGTTGGAAAAGAGTACAGAAGGGTGATACTGGAAGCTGGCGGCTCCATGGATGGCGTGGACATGGTGAAAAAATTCCTCGGACGTGCACCGTGCCAGGATGCCTTCTTCCTATGCAAAGGGCTGATTAAGTTGCAAGAAACAAATGTAGTTTGATGTGATCTTAAACTGTTTTTGTCATTATTATCTGGATGCTTTAAGAGTGTTATTACCATCTCCAGGGTTTTGTACAAGAGTTCCGTCTGCCTTTGTTTAAATGTCCAGTAGATCACGGCATCACTGTGTCTTTCAGCACAGCAGCCTTTTTAAATCATCCTAGCAGAGGTGTTACTAAATAAAGAATGGATATTTCTCTATATTTAAGTAACTCAATAATCTGGCATCCACCGCAGACCTTTTTGCATAGCAGACATTTTGTCTTGTCATGGTAGGAAAATCACATGGGAAATAAATATGGTTAATGGTTTCATTCAAGGCTACAGAAGGAGTAGCATAAGGCATTATTTACAGCTATTTAAACATAGAAACTCATATACCCTTACTGGCCTTAAAATATATAGTCAAACCTTTTCATTTTTGCCTCATACCTACACCAGATGGCGCCATTACATAAGAATGGTCGGGTCTGCTGTAAAGATCGCAAACACCTTTTTTTTTTTGTACAGACTATGTAGATGTGTTTAGTAAAATGTATTTTCTGTCTGGTTTGTATACGCATTTGTAGTCCGTGTGAATATCCGGTAGCTGATTTGAAAGGGAAAACAGTGTCAATAAGTCGATGCGCAGGGGAAGATAAGCGGAATGACTAGCAGTGTAGGGGTGAGATAGTGAAAGCATCGTCCCTGGGGCTCGGTGAGGCTGGAAAGGCGACTTCTGGTGGACGGCTTTCTACATGTAGGCACGGAGGTCGCAGAGAAGAAAGTCGCCGCTTCGTGCTGTGTACCCCAGCAGCCTCAGCGCAGCTTCCCTCGAGTCTGTAGACCTATGCTTGTTGTAAATGAGCAAAGACGGGGGAAATTATGAGTGAAAACATCTGGGCGCGGCGCACTTTAAAGGAAAAGGTTTCGCTCTGCCGGAGGTCGTTCGCATTTTTGCCTTTTGTATTTCCTTGCTGAATGTCGTGGACATTTTGGATTTTTTTTGTAATGTTCCGTGTCTGTAATTCGTATCAGTTAAGGACCTTCGTCGTTGGTTAGTTTGCCTGAGCCATAAGGCAGCACCTTTGTGTCTCAAAACAACTGAGAGCGACGACATTAAAGTTGAGGGCGGCTTGCTGAGGAGCATGTACACACTGGGCCAGCTTCGAGTTGCTCTTTAAGTAGGCAATATCAGCTAGCAGCTAACACTAGCCAAACCCAATTGAACTGCCGTGAAGCAAAATCTGTGAAAGCAGCTAATGCCCACTTCTCGAGCCATTGTTTGGGTACTAACAGCCTGCACATAACCTGGGCACCATTAAATGAGACACTGACTCTACAGTAACTCAGGTAAGTCTCTTTGTTTGCGCAACTTAGCGTTTCTGTCTGCGGGGCCCCCATACAACATGCTAACATAATTGCTAGCTGCACCGTAGCGTAGCATCGCTGAGGTCCCAATCTGAGGTTGTCCGACTTCGAAGTCTCACATTAATGCAACTGTGGAACTATAAGTTGATATTATCTTGAGGGCTGGTAGCTTTGTAATTCCTGTGACGGCGCTCGTGGTTTTAAACAACAGGTTTTGGGACTGTATCGAAAGACCGGGACAGCTGTATTTGTGTGTGTGTTTTCGGAAGGTTTCGCATCAGCAGCTGTATGCTGCTGCTGCTGCCCCTTTGCAATGTCGCTCACTCGGCTCTAATTTATTCGCAAAAGGCATGGTAGTACGTTTTAAGCTGTCAGACTGCACGTTTTACTATTATTCCTAAAATCAGCCATGATAACAGCTGCACCACAGCAGCAGCACTCGCATCTTTTGTTGCACCTACACAGTCTGGGACGGATTAGTGCGCTCTACATATCAGCATATTGGCGTTTTAATTTTCTCACCGCTTCACTAATCAGATTACTGTCCCCACTTAACTCCATTGTAATTTAATCCCGTTAAGATCCGAGATAAATTCAGGACTATTCTGGGGGAATTTTAGCAGGTCCGTCCTTGCCCGTCGACTTGTTTTAATGTTCGCCAGTCATTTCTCCGGGAAAGGGGATGCAGCCAGGAGTCTCAGGACACCGTGAAGACAACGTTTAGGTATAAATAACAAGCCTGCTGTCCCAGTTTTGTTTGTAATCTGCCTGCATTAAATCCGCGAGTGTTTTGTGGTTTTAATGCCTCAGTGTCATATTCTTACTAGAAGCTAATAGTCTGTAAAGTAAAACTATACTGAGATGAATTTAAGATATTGATGCATCTCTGTAGCGTATCTTAGATTTTATTACACAACAGACTTATTGTACCAGCCAGGTTGTTGCCAAAGATAATATTTGAAGTAGGTTGAGATACTAACTAGGGTTGCTATGACAGCAGATTTTCACTTCATGATTAAAGTGCTTTTAAAAATAATAATATACAAACTCAGAATGCAAGTGCATGGACGTGTCAATGTATGTTGTAACCCTGTACAAAAGCATACAAGAAGAACGGTTACAGTCATTTACAATATTATACATGCATTATTGGCAGAGTGTCTTGTATCACAGGTGTTGGCAAAAGCTGGCACATGAATGTCTTCCGGACTGCTTTAAAACTCAATCCTTGAATTTGGTAACTAGAGTTGACTTTCAGGTAAACAGAAACCTTATCTGGTTAGTCTTCAAAGGCCCTCCTGGCTGTAATAAAATGTAAACAAAGACTAGGCTCTATCTTCCCCTGCCTGTCATTGTTGTAGTCTCTTTATCTACCAGCTGATAACCAGCTGTTTGTAGATGATTATTCAGGTATTGATATTAATGATAGTAACTGATATTATGCACTTTAGCCATTTTCAGATTTGCCATCATTTTGGATAATCTTCTGAAACTGTTTGTATATACTGTGGATTCTTGTAGACATATTTCCACGCATTTCCATAAGCTGTGTATTTTGTAAATGAATGACAGAAGCATGTACAGTAATCCTATAATTACAATATAGTTGAGGTATTGAAGGTCTGCCATGGCATTTCACTTATCAAGTTCCTCCTATGATCATTTACAACAGACCTTATCTCGAAGTGAAGATAAGGTTCACTGTAACAATGGCTCTTTCCTTTGTCGTGTTTTTCTCGCACTGGTATCAAAGCAGTGTTGTTACACTTGCCCAGCATTTTGTTGTGTCACTTTGAGACAAGAACAGTTGCAAAAGTAGCGAAGCTGTGTTCTCATTTTTATTAGACACAGGAAATGTTACTGTCTGCATAATTGTTAATCCGCAAATCAATATTAATTCAGTTGTGAAATTCTTTCATATCTATATGTATATGTTTAAGTTGGATATCCTTTAGTAAGTAACACATGTTCAAAAAAATTTTTTCTTTTGAAACAACTCAGAACTGTTTTGTTTTGTGTTCCTAATACAGTCTGGCTTACTTATGGTTGTACCATGTCAGAAGCTTTTCTTTAACATTGAGTGATCTTCCTAAATTCTCAGTCAATGGGGTATCCGCTGAGGCGAAAGTGGCTGGATCCGCTTATCTTCTTTTTTTTTTTGTTTGCATCCCATGTTGGCAGTTGAACAAGTACATAACATTGGGCAAGTGTGATTTTAAGGTGTGTCTCTTCTGATGACGCTTATATCACGTAGGAACCACCCCACCCCCACTCCATCTTTTAAACCTGCTTCTGGGACCATACAAGTGCTCGTTTCCTCTTCAGCAAGTCTAGCCTTGATCTGACTCATTTTTTTCTACCTTTGTTGTGAGTAGGTAACATATAGTGTGCTAGTCCAAAGAGCACGTGTTCAATGACTAACTGGCCATGTGATGTTGTCGATCGAGGATTGCAAATAGTGGGACAACCCATGAGAAGTGTTTACCGTGTTAGGAAATTAGCTAATGTTGGCTGTGACAGATTGTCCTGTGCGAATGCGGAAGAATTTACGTTGTTTTCTCTAATGAATTGCTGCCAGCAGGTGATTAAGTCATTGTGTTAGAAATGTAGTGTGGTTTTGGCTGAGTCGAGGTGGGGGGGGGACTTCCTTTAATCTAGTCTGTGTTTTTATTGGTTGTCAGAGAAGTGTCCTCACATTCCTCATTACTGTTTTGCATGCAGATAAAATGTATTCATCTGGCACACTTGCATTTACCCCATTTAAGGGTTTTCCTGTATTTTTTTTACATTATTATTTTACAAGATGACAATTAGTAGTGTAAACAAGGTGAAGGCACTCTCAGCACCAGTTAGATTTCAGGATCTAGTCATTGTTGAATTAGTATTTTGTGAAATATTAACAGAATGCAGGGAATCCATTGTCAGCATGTGCAAGGATTTTGCCAGTGTACTACAAGTCCACTTTACCATTTTTACACATATTAATAGCTAAAAAATATAAAGACATTTTTATAAAACTTACTAAAGAACTTGTCTAACATTATGACTTAATAACGTTTTACCTTTTCAGCTGGTATCCATCCCCTTATGTATTCTTATCAAGGTAAACTAAATGAGTCTATGTAAAAGAGGTTAAATATGCTGAAGTGTTCTCCTGCTGTTGTTTATGCTACTATGCATGCTGAATATAGCTGATGTCTCTCTGTCTCACACCTCCTCCTGTGAAAGCAAAAGTACTAATACACAACTCTGCTGTTCTGAGTCACTGCACACTTAGCAGCCTGTAGGCCTAACAACTTTTGTGGTGGAAACCCTGATGTATGCTGTGTTGAAAGCAGTGTTACAAACTAGTTCAGCCGGATTGCAGCAACATTAGATTATTAGAAATTTAACTAGAGGATGCTACTTATGAAGAAGTCATGGTTAGGTTGGATTAAAAAAAGCTGAAGGGAGATTAGCAGTTGATACTCATAAACTAAAATGGTGAAAAAAACAGAATGTTCGACTTTCTTGTTTGTCTAAAGTTTGCTGATTTAAAAACCAAGACACTGGCAGATGGATATGCTGGTTTAAAATGGGTGGATCTGAATCCACCAATCAGATGATAAAATTAAAAATGAATAATGGCTCGTCAGCTGTCAGTTGCTTTGACCTGTGTAAGCTAAACAGCAGTCGAAGTTGCTATGGTGATGGGCTTCTGTGTGACTGTAACCAGTTGATTTAAACTGATTTACTACCGTTTGCGACACTGCTAACTGTGCAGATACTTAACGCCAAAAAAGGCATGTCTCATTTGTTGAGCTTGATATTGAGAAGGAGCTGACTGCGCCAAAAGCACAACTTTTGCGAATCACCCGTAAAACTAACCACACCTACGAATGCTATTTGGGGATTGCACTCACACACTATTTTGCCCCGTTCAGTAAATCTGACTCTTAAGTGTCCTATAGCCAGAGTGGTAAATGTCATCCACATGTTCATCTTTACTCTAGATATTACTGACTGGAAGACAGACCGCTTTCTATTTTACAAGTTGGTCACGTGTGTTTGGCTACAACAGAGAAACATTTTTCTGCCAACTTCTGTTACAGTGGTCCACTCTCTAAATAGCGTCAGTGTTTAAACAGTTGATTTGATTGAAAACACTGACTACAGAGGTGAGGTGAGAAGTGCAGTCACTTAACAAAGCAAGGTCATGTGATTCATGCTACCTCATGATAGCCATTTGTGGTTAAACCGTTGTCATACCTGTGAAGAATAATAGAAGTGTGAGAGAGGCTATAGCTGCAGAGTTTTCTTATTTAAAGATAGTAGAAGAGGATTATTGGGGGGGGGGGTGCATGTATGTCCTGATAATTGCATGGGATTAATTGAGAGAGAGAGTTATCTGTGGCATGCTCTTCATACAGTAACTGAAGCAGCTAATTTGATGTGGAACAAGCTATATTAAGACTAGGGATGTCCCGAGCTGACATTTATAATTTATGACAGCTTTTTAGTCCAACTGACCTAGCTCTGGCTGTGTAAAAATCACTTATGCTCCTTTTCAAATGTAACTTTAGATTAATATAGAATAGACTAATTTCTTATGACTGCTGTCGAAGATGCATCAAAGTGTTTGTGAGAGATTTTGCAGGGTTTTTTTTGTTTGTTTGTACCTTTGCGTACATTATTTTGTCAGCCTGAAGAAGGATTATAGGACAACAAGCACATTTAAGTACCATTTCGTCTGTCATTATGACAAGTCAACATTTGTAGTCTGCATTTATGGATTTTTTTTTTTTGTCTTGGTCTGCTGCCTAACGGTTGTTTAAAAACTGGCTCAACAACAAGTAATGTAATGCTTCTAGACATCGATATTGAATGAATAGCCTATAAAGTAGTATGGAGGCCTTTCACAGAGTGAATGGATGGACCATACAAGTTTTGTGAGTCTGTGTATTAACTCGTTATGTGTGAAAAGTTTAAATTTGCATACCATTTGGCATGCGGGTGTGTTGGTTTTAAATATATCTGTGTATTCAGCTTCTCCCCAATGATTTTCTCTGCTTCTGTGACCCAGTTAGCAGAGCATATTCCTGCCTCATTTAGATTTGGTGTTAATCAGCACAGGTATATTTATAAAGTAAAATCCATATTTAGTCTTTGGTTTGGTATCTAACTGTAAAATAAGACACAAACAGGTCCAAGTCACCCTCAAAAATATATGGGAAAAAAGTTAAATCAGATTCACTAATAGTGTGAAAATGTGACTTTTTTTTTCTTCTTGTAGAGGAACTTATGTAATGGAAACATTTTGAAAGAGGTTTGTTTACCAAATGGAAAAGAGGAAAGAAGGAGGTTCTTAGATGTAAACCCTGCCAGGCATAGCCTGTTGTAACAATAGTTACAGATAAGCTTGGTATTACTGCCATAAGCTGCCTTCATAATGTACAGCATAACTTATTTTGTGTGCAGTAGGCAGAGCAACGCATTGTTTTCAGAATGTCTAGTCATGATAAGGTTCTGTGTGTTTGGTTGAGGAGGAGTGCAGCTAGTGTTGTGCATTAAATATATCTTCCACACAAGAGACTGAAATATTAAATGCTCTAGAAATGTGTAATATAGGCATCAAAAATTGGGATGCAGGGCATGCAAAAGTGCTAGAGACACTGTTAAAATTCCTGTTACTGTTGTATAGTTAATTTATACAATTGTATGTGAAGAGGAAAATAAACATAATGAAATGAGTTTTTATTTACTGTTTCAAAATAAATGTTTTATAACAAGGCTTGATGACGTGATTGGGCTCAATGCAGCCTGGCACATCCATATTCATGAGTTATGCTGCAGTACATGAAGACAGAAAAAAATAAATTATACACCCATGAAGAGGTTTTCATTTCTCCAGTAATCCTTACTTGGTAGCAGAATTGGCTCCTTTCACACACCCTTTTCTCAGCTAATCACGTTGGTTTTGTAACTTTAATTAGCTACTTCTCCCAAAAGACCAGTTGAGGCTTCCCTAAATTATTCACTGTCTGTTGGTAGACAGCTTGTCCACATAATCCAAGGTTTTCTCAACATCAAGTGGAGATGCACTGCAGTTCATCGGGTGTACAGCTCATACGTCTCAAGTGACTTAATGTTGTCACATAAATTCTCTCTGCTTAATATTCAGTGTAGTGCATATATTATCACCTGTTCTCTTTTTTTGTGCCACAGCTGGGTTTTGAAGATAAAACAATGCACACTGTCAACAGTATAATTAGAATAATGTTTGTCTTGTTTGTGAACCCTGTAATGAATTTTTTATTGTTAGTGCTGCTGCCCCTTCTAGATACTTAATGAGTATAGTAACACAGTAACTACATTTACTGCATCTGCTCACAAATACTACAAAATTATTGTTTATGATGCATTTCTGTTAACTGCATGTATATTTGGATAATGTAAAATTTATAGATTCTGACATGATGATCTAACTTCTCCGTCTCAGATGAGATAATAATAATGTGAAATTCAATTTTATTTGTGTGCACAAACAAAGTTGGGGTAATGCACAGAAACTCAATGCATGGCTTTTGAATTACCTCATTGTGCTGAGATTTAAGCAAACTGCACAGGCTGACCTTGATCACTGACCCCAATACACTATAGTCTGCTTGCAATGTTATATGACCAGTTTTATTTATATTCTCCCTGTATATGTTTTTTGATTTGCAAACATCTCCTTTCATTGATGATATCATTAAACACACTTATTAACCAGCAGTGCATCTGCAGGTCCTTGTGTTTGGTCACAGTGTCATATTTGACAACAGGTTGAGAACCTGTCAGCTTTGCTTTTGGGTTACAGTGTTCTGCTCAGGCTGATAACAGAGAAACACACAGAGAGAGATAACAGAGCGGTGAAGTCTAGTCATGGAGAAATTGATATTAGTTATACTCAATTAGGCTGGCAATTAAATATAATGATATTATTTCCATAGCAAACAAAACAAACAAGTGTCTCCATTACTGGGCTCCATCTTGGTGATTGACTTCCAAAAGAACTTCCCTCTGAGAGTTTAATGGGGAAGTGAGACATTTTAATTTTTTTTTTTTTATTGTACTATAGGGTACTTTTATAGCTCTTCCTGTAATATCTTCACAATGCTCTACAGGACATAGACACGTGGTTTTTGTGAAGAAGAGCTTGATGGTTCACTATTGTATATGTTTGCAACATTTTATTTAGGATAGAATAGCAAGAGATTTGTGTAAGGAAAACAAAGCCACTTATCACAAATTGTCTTCCAAATGTACTCTCACATTTAAGTTTAGTTAACACTTGTATCACTTAAAATATCATAGATGTAAAGGCTTTATGCAGAGGTCATTGAAGTCGTGATAAGCATAGGATTAAGTACTTCCTCATGTGTAGGTGATTTCCTAAACCCACAGTAGCTCCAATGGCAATATGGCTTGCTGAATTAAAAGCTAAAGAGGAAGGGAAAAATGCACTGACACGCCCCCTCACCCCACACCCACCCTCCACCATCAGCACCCCCAATTTGAAATTGACGCTTCCTTTGCTTTATTGAACACTGTGGCAGTGGGAACTTTTTTGCTTTGCGAGATTCAGTATCCCAAATAGATGTGAAGAGGATAAAGGCACCCAGAGGGGAAGTGGAGCAGAAACTAATGAGTGTCAGTGCAGTCCAATGTCTTTGCAGCTGATTGGGAGATGCTATGAATAAGTCAAAATCCCCCTCCTTTTTCTCTCCCTTTCCTGCTCTATAGCACTGTTGTGCTCAATGAAGATAGCGAAGGGATGATCCTATCTTTCTAGCTGGCTCAGTTTGTCTCAGATCAGCTGGCAAGGCTAATACTTTTCCAGACATGCACAGACAACAGTGTTGTGTTGTTGTTACACAGGTTTAGCATGGTAAAAGAATCATTTCCATCTAACTTACCATGTATCATTTACTTAAAATGAAAACAGTGTAATCATGCTTTCATAAAGGTTATTGTCCCAAAACATTATAAAAGGAATGTTATTTTTCAGATTATGCTACTGTTTATTTATTTGGGTGGTTATGGTAGAAATTGAACTGTGTTGCTGTTTTTCATATGAGTCCCAAAGCAGGAAGAACCTGATGAGTAGGAGGAGTATTTCTATTTCAGTATATCCTTTTACTAAGTTAATAAAATGTTACAAAAACATTTGCAGAGGGAAGCTTTTTTTTTTTCCTTCTTCCAAGCATTTGCTTCCACTGCTGCTAAGGCAACCTCTAAGAAGCATGGTTTAACATGACAGAAAAAAAGAGTTTCTTTTGACCTAAATTTGACTACTTAACATGCACCATGATGTCCCTTTTAACAAGCCTGGCAGTTTCCAGTCAACCTTTTAAAAGACAAATAAGCAACACTGCAGTGTTTATTGTAAAAAAAAGCCTTTTGTTGCACGTATATTGTGATGTTAAACAGATGACTGTCTCAATATGTTAAAGGGCACCTCACTTAAGGACCCAATCATTTTGAATTCAAATGGTGATCAAAGTAAGCAGCTTCTCATATCTGCTGCTGTTGGCTCTAATAGGTTATTTCAAGATTGTCTCACAGTTATTTGATGATTAAAAAAGGAATAGTTCCATTTCCACTGGGAAGCAAAGGTGTGTTTTAAGTGTTGTCTGTTATAACTAAGATGACCTAAAAGTTACCAGGCTGAAGGTTGATGGTACGTGGACAAAGAAAGATATAAATCCAGATCACTTTAAATTTACACAATGGAGCACTGGCTTTAGTAGAGCACTTCACTGTCTGGGTGACCTTTCAGTTACCTCTGCCGTAGCTTTATGTGACTTGCTTGTTTTTTGTTATGTTGTTAATTAGGAACATTCCACATTACTCATGTTGGGAATTTTTCAACTAGGGGACATTTGCAATCTCAAATGCCTCTTGTTTTCTAATCAAACTCAGAGAGTTGAAAATTATTTGCTTTTATGGAGTATTTCCTATAACTTTTTTTTAAAAATTAGATAAGCAAATTGTTGGACCTGCCATCTGGGCTACAGTGTCCCTAATGAC